>CM021106.1:319950258-320007905 GCA_007115665.2 Sequoiadendron giganteum | reverse complement strand
TCTCTCTCTCTATTTGTTTCTCTCTCTCTCTCTCATCCTCTTCCCCTCTTCCTCTCTCCCTTCCCCCCCTAATCTCTCTCCCTCTCTTAGACCCTTCTTCCCCTCTTCCCCTCTCTCCCCTCACTATCTCTCTCTATCTCTCTCTCTCCTTCCCCTCCTCCCCTCTCCCTTCCCCCTCCTAATTCTCTCTCCCCTCCCTCCCCTCTCCCTTCTACCTCCAAATTATCTCTCTCTCTCTCCCACCTTCTCCCCTTCCCCTCTCTCTCCCCTCTCTCTCTATCCTTCCTCTCCTCCCCTCTCCCTTCTGCCTCCAAATTCTATATCTCTCTCTCCCATTCCCTCTCCCCTCCCCCTCTCTCTCTCTCTCTCTCTCTCTCTCTCTCTCTCCTCCTCTTGCCCTCTTCCTCTCTCTCTTTCCCTCTCTCTCTTGCTTTCTGTCTCTTGGAATTATTTTCCCTCTCTCCTCATTGCCTCTCTATCTTTGTCTTTGTCTCTCTCCTTCCCTCTTCCTCTCCCTCCCCTCCCTAATTCTCTCTCTCTCTCTCCTCTTATGTATTTCCCTCTCTCACTCTTCCCCTTTCTATCTCTATCTTTGTCTCTCCCTCCTTCTTCCCCTCTTCCCTCTTCTCCCCCTCCTAATTCTCTCTCTCTCCTTCCCCCCTCCTCTCTCTCTCCCCCTCTCTCTCTCTCTCTCTCTCTCTCCCCACCTTCTCCCCCTCCTTCCCCTCTCCCTCCCCCTCCTAATTATCTCCCCTCTCTCTCCCATTCTTCCCCTCCTCTCCCTCCTCCCTCCTCTCTCTCTCTCTCTCTCTCTCCTTCTTCCCCTCTTCCCCTCTCCCTTCCCCTTCTTTCTTCTTCTCTCTCTCTCTCTCTCTCTCTCTCTCTCTCTCTCTCTCTCTCTCTCTCTCTCTCTCTCTCTCTCTCTCTCTCCCTCTCTCTCTCTCTCTCCCTTTCCCTCTCTCTCTCTCTTTATCTCTTGTCCACCCTACACCTCTTAATTACTGTTGGGTTTATGTGTGCCACAAATCGGATATCCATTTTGTGGCACCAAAATTTTACCCTCACAATACATTTTTAAATGTTTTCAAATATTGCCCAACCCTAATTTTTTATACTTCTAAAAATCAGATATTCGATTCAAAATAAAAATCAGATATTCGATTCAAAATGGATATCCGATTTGTGAAAAATTAGGCTTGGGCATTGCTATGGAGTAATGTACTAACACCCAACCCAAAAGAAAGTCAACTCGAGATTTTCGCATTTTTTGGCAAGTGAAAAATGCTACTTTTTCCTATTGCCACTTTTTGGCCCATCATGATCCTGCACATGCCCCCCTAGAATGTCAAAATCACACTACTAGAACCAAGAATCTCTTATTGGCATCTTAGTCCCTATTTACTTTGACTTTCTAGTTTTCAGGATTTGCAAGTGCTTTTCTATGCTTTTGTTTGCTTCCTTCAGTTTTTTGTTTTAGTTTGTAGAATTATTGTTATCTCAATTTATTTCATTTCAAGTGTAATTGTAAGCAAATAATATTGTGTTCATTGCACTTTCTTTGGTTTATCCCTTGCATGAAATATACTACTGCTAATATTATGATTAGATAAACTGTGAGACTCATGGCATCCCATGATAAAACACTCATTGTGGATCTTGGGTTATCAATCTCTCTTACTCCTAGTGTTGGTATTAGTTCACTAGATATGAACCATACCTTTGATACCACTTTGTCTATACCTAGTTTACCTACAAGTGCTATGACAAGTGTTCAAACAATGGTTGACCATATCCCTCAAGAAAAAATAATGAAAATGCATGAAGACTAGGCCATTTACAAGATAGTGTGAGTACTGAAAACATTTCAAACAATGTTAAACCTACCATAGATAGTATTCACCTCATGATGGAAAGTGATGAAGGACAAGAATTTGTGCATAACATAGCTAAAATCTTTGGAAAACATCTTCCTCCCACAACCAATGGTGTTAAACTTCAAACAATGTGCAAAGCCAAGGAGGAAATCACACTCCTCCCTCTTCAACCATAACCTCAATTCCCACCTATGCCAATCCTCAAGTGACTACAACAATGCAACCAACTAGCAATATCCTTCCTACCTCAAACATTTCCACTGGTGCTCCTTATACTTATGTGGCATCTAATCTTATATCTCCTCTTGTAAGCAATCCATTCACTTGTCCTTCCAACACATACACACCACCACCATATTCACCTCCATCTCAAACCATAAGAAATGATCCTATATCAAAATAAAAATGGTCAACCTTCATACTATATCAGAATCAAAATGGTCAACCTTCCTACTATATTAAAAGCAACCCACTATCCTTGGATATATTGAGAACTTCAGTGCCACAAGGTATAGAGATCCCTAGATTTAATTAATATGGAGGAAATGGAGATCCTACTAATCATGTTAATGCCTTTACTGCTTTGTGTAGTGACTTTATGCTTGATGAAAAATGTTTAGCTAAGCTTTTCCCTCGATCCTTAAAAGACATTTCCTTCGATTGGTTTTCTACATTATTGAATAACTCAATTCATTAATTCACTAAAATTATTGAAGCATTTATTAACCATTTCCAAGTGCATATGGTTCCTGAAATGAAATTAGGTGATTTGATGAGATTAAGCAAAATGAGAGTGAAAAAGTCACTAAATTTATTTCTCATTACCAATCGCTTTATTGCCAAATTAGTGTGAAGATTCTCAATTATCACCTTAAAAATATGTTCATAGAGAATGTACAAAGTAAGATAAGATACAATCCTATCATGATGAAATTCCCTTCCTTTATGCACTTATGCATTGCCCTTCAAGACTATCAGAATTTTATAGGTAGTTGTAAACCTAAATCCATCTATACCCATCCTAAAAAGTCTGAACCTTCAAACCAAAACACCTACCAGCCTTTCAGAAGACCAAACAAAATTTTCCTTCAACTAAACTCCACCTCTCAACCTACCCAACAAGTTGATACCCAAGTAGCTGCTATAAAAAAGAGTAATCACTATATATTTGGGGATCCGTAAAGGAAATTTACTCCCTTAGCTGACACACTTGAAAATATCATGACTCAGCTAATAAACAAGAGCATTCTTACATTACCTACTATTTGACCTCTTGACCCTAGCAATTTTTTACCTCTGAGATTTAGACACAATGCCTATTGTGCTTATCACCAACAAAAAAGACATGATACAAAACATTGCAAGAATCTTAAACACATTGGGAAAAACCTCATTGATTCCAATCTTATCCAAATTAGAGGTGTGAATGACAAAGGCAATAAATTTGTAGCTCCTCCTAACTAAAACTTGCAAATCTTCACCAATCTCATGCCTAACGATAATATTTCATCTGTTAAGGCTAGTGAAACTCAGCTTGATGTAATGAATGTTGAAACGAATGATAATAACATGAGAAATAAAGAACAAAATCCTATGGATACTAATTACCAAAGTCCTATTAATACAATGATAGGAGTTATTGATATCAAGCCACATAAATAGAAAACCAAAATTCTAATTGATATTACTTTTTATTTCAAAGAAACAATCAAACATACACTTGATGGTCCTATTTACATAGCTGGAAGAATCAATAACAGGCCCACTCCTGGGATTTTTATTGATCTTGTCTATGGAGAGAATGTGATCACAGAAGAACTATTATATGTGCATGAACTTACTCAAGATAGATATGATAAAGCAAAGGCATGTATTAAAATGCATGATGGTTTTTCTCATGCTACGATGGGCTCGATCACACTCCCTTTACAAGTGGGACCAAAGAAATCAAATGTATCATTCTCTATCATCTCTAATTCTGATTGATTTCACATTAGATTAAGCTACAAGTGGCTTCGCTCAATGAATATGGTCCCATCAATTTTCCATAAGTGCTTAAATTTTCCAATCGATAATTAAATATTCACATTAGACCATAGTGGATTTAGACCTTCATCTTCCCTTGGAAATTTTTCCCTAGATTATTTTTTGCCTAAACCCATGGAACCTATAAGATCCCGTGAGGACTTCCTTTTCCTATCCTACCAAAAATTCAAAGAAAAATGCATAGCCAAGGTATTCCTTGAAAATTTTCCTCCACCCATTCTTGAACCTTCGCCACTTACAAAAAAAAAAATTGAGCCTAAAGCCCTTCCAACAAACCAAGACCCATCCACCCAAAACCCGTTGCCTATTTTCTACAAATGACTAAGAGAAAACCAAAAAAATTCTAATCCACCTCCTAAGAAAATTTATAAAGCCAAAGAGAAATTGGTTGAACAACCTTCCATGGTTTCTTTCGTTCTTTCCTCACAAGAAGAAAAGGAACCTATGGTTTACCAACCCACTCCTACACAAATACAACTTGAAAGTAATGGGGTTAGTATTGAAACTACCTATGGTTTTTTTCTACTTTAAAGTAATTTCTCACAACATGGTGTTTAGTAATTTATTTAAAGTGGGGGCATACATTGGCATTATTTTAGCATGATTTCATTTGCATTTTTCTTTTCAAGTTCCTTGGTGGGATTTTCTTGCTTCATGCGATGTGTTTTTCTCTTTGTGGCACTAACATTGGGAGTAATTTCCTTCAAGAGCGTGATCTATCCTAGCATTTTACATTCCTCTTAGTAGTGGTGATGCGACATACTGCATTCCATAAGTTACAAATCTTTTATCCTTTGATTGTTCCTCTCTTAGAGACATTAGAAACACTGTCCCCTAAGATTAAGACCTCACACATGAACTAAATAAAATCCCTTTGAACATCTATCTTTATTGTTGTGTTGCATTTATCTTTGTACCTTATTAAAATCATGGAGGTTTGGATTTGATATGGTTTCTTCAGGCTCACCTAGTGAACAACTAGCTTCATTAGCCCTTATGAGCATGCATCTTTCTTTATCCTTATCATAGTCATGGGGGTATGGCTTTGATATGGGCCTCTAAGGGCTCACCTAGTGAACAACTAGCTTCACTAGCCCCTGTGAGCATGCACTTTTGTTTGCATAGTGGACAACATGTTCCATTTGTAAACATTTTTGGATAAAAATCCTAGACCCAGTCCGCAACACATTGGATGGACTTCCGAAGCTTGATCTGTTGCATTTTTATTTTTATTTTTCCTTTTCCTTTGATGGTTTATGCTTGTGATCTAGTTATGGCTTCATATATCATTTGCATGTATGTTCCTTTGTGCCTATGTTGTTTTGCCATAAGATATTGATTCTAGGGGCTTGACCACCCTCTTGGTTATTGTCATCCTATCTTACTAGCATTTGTACATTTGAACCCCTCTTGATTGCATGGTTGACTACTTTAGTGTGAGTTTGAAGCAAGTTCATCCTCTCACTAAAGTGGGGGCTAAATGTAGTGTAGGAAAATGCATAACCTTGAATTTTAACACTTTTATAAGTCTTCTTTGCTTTATTTATCAATAGTTATGTCTTAATTGGTCTTATTTTACATCCATAAGGCCAATGAATTATATCTTTTTTTCTAGAAAATACCAACAAACATCAATGGATAAATGATAATTTAATGATTATGGATGAGTGTCCCTAATTTTTTGGTTGGGACTAAGTTGCCACCTAGGGAATCTTTGTCCCCCTGAGGTCTTGGGACCCCCTTTTCAATGGAACCTTAAATGGGCCCCTTTTTGGAGTTCGTACCCCAAGTTTTCAAGACTTCAGACTAAGACACCCAAGAATTCTAGTGGGCTTTGACCTCCTTTAATTAATGAATTCATATGTTGACTTGTTGTGGTGTAATTTTGGGATATTAAGCATGAATAAGTATAAATACAAGGTTCATTCATTCATTTTCATATCTAAGAAATCCTAAGAATTCAAGTATTCATTCCTAAGGAAAGTTTATGAGGTCAAGAGCAATTCTTCAAGCATATGGAGCCATCATCAAGATTCAAGCATTCTATCAAGGATATTGTTGCATCATGTGTGTTTTTGAGCTAACATTTGTGATGTAGGGTTTTGATTGAAGCAAGCAATTCAAGTCCACATCTATCAAGTATTCATTAGATTCAAGATCTATATTCAAGCTAGCCATTTCATGCAAGTTTGAATACTTCATAGCAAGGGTTTGGTGAGTTGTAACATTGCATGTTGTTCATTCATAATTTCCCTCAATTTCATTTTATTTTAAGTTTTAATTACCAACAAGGGGTTTGACCAAGGAAAACCCCCATTTACTAACAATCAATAAGTTTTTCTTCTTTTGTGTGTTTTTGATTGCAGATCTAAGTTGAAGATTTGAAGATCATTTGAAGTGAAAAGTTGCAAAGTCACAAAGTTTTCATCTTCACAGAAACTCACCTATAGGCCAGATTTGGAAGATTCGGAACCTAAGACCTAAGAAGAAGGAAGTGCAAACCTTGGAGCTCAAGACCACATTCAAAGATCTCAGAAATTTAAAATGGGACTAAGTCGCCACCTAGGGCATCTTAGTCCTCCTTAGGTCATTTTCTAGAAATTATTCCAGATCTGTTTCTGACATTTGAAGACTATGTGTTTCCCCCAAAAAAATAGCAATGAGACTAATATAACAGTAAGGGTGTCTTAGTCCTCCATAGCACTTTTTGACAACTTCTTTGCATTTCCATAATCCTCATTACATTTTCAAGACTTTCAGGTACACATACCCTAACTTACTATTGTATAATTTCATTGTTTTCATCATTCATTTAGCTTGCATTATTAGGTTTTTTGAGTTGTATTCTTTTCTCTTTTTTTCCAAGATTTTTCTCGATAGTGAACCCCTCAAAGTTTAAACGAACCCCTCCTAGGTCTTCCTTATTGAGAATTGACTCACCTTTGAGGTTGATAATCAATCCAATTAGGACTCCTAGGACAATATTGAATGAAATAGGGAGAATAGGTGAACATCCACACTATATATCCTCTATGGTTCATTCCATTCATCCTGTTTTCATGGGAAAGAAAGAATCCCATCAATTCATCCATTGTAAATTGAGATAAGTCTTCCAATTCTTCAATTGCAAGTACTATTACATCAAATTTATTAGAAAAACTTCTAAGAACTTTTTCTATCACCTTTTGATCAAATATATTCTCTCCATATGTCTTCATTTGATTTACAATATTCATTACATTATTGAAGAATTGATCTACAAATTCTCATGAGCTCATTTGAATATTTTCAAAACTCTTTTTTAATGTCTGTAATTTTGCAAATTTTACTTTATTTGTCCCTTGGTATGAATTTTCTAAGATTTTTGAAGCTTGATTTGAACTAGTTGTTGCAGCAATCCTAAGAAACACAAAATCATCCATTGATTGTTGAATTAGAAACAAAACTTTAGAATCTTTGTGTTTGTGTTAAAGTAAACAAATATTGAGGTTCTTGAAACCCATTTTGAACAAACTCCCTTAAATCTTGTGAACAAAAAAATATCCTCATTTTCATTGCCCAAGTATCATAATTCTTACCTGTAAATAATAGAATCCGAGGTTGAATTAGACTACTATTGGATGCCATAATACCTCTCCTTGATGCCAATAATTTCTCTTTTGTCCCTTGAAAATATGCCTTGCTTTTCACAAATCTACACTAATCATCTTTTCAAAATAATCTTTAACATCATTCAATTTCATAAACATTAATTATGTTTCCAAAAAACCTTTATAGTTGTATTTAATTCATCTCTTTATATCAAGATTCCAAGCCACAGTGAACGATCCTTAAAAAAAAATGATAATTAAATCCCCACACAATTACAAACTGGAAACAAATAAAATCTTTGTATTCCTTCAATTTTCTTAAAGCTTACTCATTGGTGGACAACTTTAGCTCTTCCCACGATTTGTTTCAGCTCTAATATCTTCTGCAACTCTATTTCCTCTTAACATAGCAGCAACTTCACTTCAACTTTGATCATCAAATTATATTTCTGATGTTCACCATTGAACCTGTCTAGCTCTGATACCAATTTCATAAAAAAAAACAAACAATGACCATAAATTCTACAGCACAAAACAAAGCATATTTATTAATCTGATTGATGCCCAATGATTACATAAACAACAGATACGATGGAATAATCTAGAACAATCTACATTGACGATGGAAACTCCTATTCATTCAGCAAGATAAACATGACCAAAACAATGCAAGAGATAGATTTAGTGTATTCTATAAGAAACTACAAAAACTATGGGAGAAATTAGAAAGTTCATTCCAATATTGACGTGGTGGCGTATCTATTTTGTGCTTTTGCATGGTTGCTCGTTTTGATTGTTCAATGCTTATATAACTTCACCTTTTTGTCAGAACGATAACAGGCAGTTGAGAGAGTGCATATTCCAGAAGGCAATGAACTCTTTAATTGCAAAGTGTCTTATGAAAACACAATAACATTCTTAAAGCCACTCAAATTTTCTATTTATAGTTGTTGAGGAAACATCATTTAATGCTCATCAAATGATGCGAGTTGTTAGACTCACACTTAAGCTTAAGTTTCTATTTACTTGCAGCTTTTTCATTTGGGCCATTATCTAATTCTACCTTTGAGAGATTTGTGCCAAGGTCATAACATAGCCAAAGATGAGAGGATGTTGGTGGTAGACCATCTTTGTAAAAACCATTCATGTTTCTTTTGTATTCTCTTCTTGGTCAATTTTCTTTTTTGATGTTGTCAAATACTTATGACATGCATAAATTTTTTGCGTGGTGAGATGCATCAATTTGTGTCTACAACTGCATTGTTTTTAGTTATATTGAATTAAATAGCATATTTTATTAGTTCATTTAAACTTTTAATTTAGTCAATGAGGTTAAATATTGTTTGTTAATTTGAAGGTTAAAATCAAAACAATAAAAAACTTCCATTTAACAAATTATGTCAAGACCATTTACTTTTAAGTTAGTTCAGCTACAAGAATGTTGATTAATCAAATGTACTAGCTAAAATAGTTCAAATAAGAGAAAGTGTAGGTTGTAGATTCATTCTAGTACTTGAAGTGCCTGTGCACCATCCTTTCCAATAAATATTTGAATCTTTTTAGTCAACTTTTTAATAGAAGTAGGTGTTCCATCTATTTATCTATATTTTGTTATGACCAATATCATTATTATTATAATATTAAATAACTCAATAATCAAACAATCAATAATAATTTCACATCACCTTTTATTTAAAATACCTTTTATTTAAAATACAATTATTTATATTTGATTAACTCAAATTTACTTGATATTCAAAAATTTCTAGTGAGTTTCCCCCATTTTAATGGAGATAGTAATGAAAATCAGCAAGTTGTCATTCCTTGGTCATTTCACATTAAATTTTTTGGTCTCTCCGAGCCTTTTTAAGGTCTGCATTTGAGTATGCCAATAAATATAGTATGCCAATAACATCATGTTAACATTAATATCCCGCCGGTCTTCTGATTTGCTTCTGAACAGTATTTGGTGTCCTGGACATTTATAATAGTGCTCAATGCTTTGGTTTGTAACTATTCTTCAACTGTTAAGTATTTTTTTGTTAATCCAGTATAATAAAAGAGAACATAGATTTAACAGTTCCTTTATCATGTGTTAGAAATGGTTTAGGTGTTAAGTCTATGTAATCAGAATGAGGACATTTGAGTTTCGTCAACTTCAGTTCAAATAACTTTTGGTAGGCTTTTGTAGCATTTTGGAATTTGCTTCCAACAATAGTCTTCATATCTCTTTTAACTCTGACAAAATCGCTTTATTGAGGTGCGTTCACACCAGGCCTGAAATTTGATGGTCTATTTGATCGTTTTTTGCATTTTGGACCGTATATTACAACATAAAAAATTATTAGACCGTATCATTTGACTTGCTATATTTTTATATAACTGTAAATTTGACACTTAAAATTATTATTAAACCGTAAAAATTTATATATATATATAATGTTTATGATAAAAATATAAATTAGTTTAGAATTGAAACAATTCTTTCTAATTTCACTTTATATTAATATATATGATTTATTATAAATATGTAAATATTAATTCAAAATTTATTCAAAATAGAATTTTTCAAGATTAAATATAGTTTTTTTCTAATTTTTAAATATTTTTAACAATAAATTTAAGATTTTAATATTTTTACTAATGTTATCATTGCTTTATATAAATATATATGATTTATAATATATATTATAAAAATATATATTAATACAAAATCTTTTCAAAATAGAAAATAATTGTTTTTTAACTTTTTGAATATTTTAACAAGATTTATTTTCTAAGAATCTTCTTGTGAATTGTAATAGTAAATTTAATATTTTTACATTTATTTCTAATTATCAATATTTTCTAATTTTACATTTTTTAATATATATAAGATATCCATATGAATAACATAACACAAATTTTCATTGTTTTTTCAACAATATTTATTTTACAACATTTTGTTTACATGATTAGTGATTCAAGCTTTGATTTTTTTCAAGATAATACATCATTTTTTTATAGCATTTTTTAACAGGTGAATTTAAGGATTAAACTATTTTTAACAAGTGATTCACCAACTTTGATATTTTTCAAGATAATACAACATTTATAGATTTGAAATTGATATTTAAATTTTTTGACAGTTAATTTTTTTCATAAAACCGAAAGTGACATGCATTTCAATGAACAAACCATCAAATTTTTTGCATATGACAGGTAGGGGTGGCTATCAAATTCCAGGCCTGGTTCACACAATGGCAAGCTTTTGTAATGTGTTTCTTTGATTCTGCTCTTTCTTTCTTTACATATTGATGTGGCATCATTAGTAAATGGAATATTGAAGCGTGGGAGGATTACTTTTAAAAGGGATTTTAAGTTTTATGTTTAAAAGAAATTAAGTATATGGATTATTTTTTAAAGAAATTAAGTATATGGATTATTTTTTAAAGAAATTAAGTATATGTATTATTTTTTAAAGAAATTAAAAAGGAGAATTTGTAATCAAAAGATATTTAAACACAGACATTATTTACATAAAGATTTATGTAGTACAATTAGTATTTTGTTAAAATATTTCATTCATTTTTAGAAGGGGTTGTTAAACATCATTTTGAAAAGTGATATTCAATAAATGAAGATAGATTTATTTGTATTTTAGAAAGTTCAATCTCTTTGATTATTCAATTGTTGATTTTTTAATATAAATTATTTGATAACTATCAGTTTAAATATATGTCAAGACAAAAAGCTCAATGATACTGACACCTAAAAAAATGGAGACATGTCAAGGGGAGGGAAAATGAAAAAAGATATGAGATAGAGGATTCAATAATTAAAGAATGTTGAAGCGTCCAATTTGATGACTAGGGAAGGGGTGAACACCGAAGAGGAGAATATTGAAGAGATAAAAAACATAGAATATGCAAATGTGGAAATGGTGAATATAGAAGTGAGTCAAGCTAAGTGTTCAAATGCACTGAATGAGAAAATTAACACTACTATGTTAAATGAATGTGGATATGCATATATATATACTCAAAACAACACAATAGGTTTTATTAACATAAACAATGATTTAAACATTTATGTATAGAATATCAAACATATAGAACATAATTTAAACATTAATATATACAAGGATGTTAAAACTATTGATTTTAAAATCTCTTATGCAACAATTGAGTTTTTTATTCAATTTGAAAGAAATCTATTAGATAATCTTTGTAGAAAGTAAACATGGAGAACAATTCAAAATCATGCAAACTATCTATATGAACATTTTTTTTTTTTAATTCTAAAATTAAAATCTTAATTAATGTTACAATCAATTAATAAGTGAAAAACGTAAAGAGACAATGAAAATTAGGCATATTCATAAATAAATAAAAAATGATTAAATTAAACATATTATGTCTACTACTATTAAAGTAGCTCATGTTATCAAAAGAAGACTTTCTATAAAGATAGTAATATAACACGATACACATTAATTAATAAATTTATGTTCTAAGAAAGAATGATAATTGAAATAAGTTAAATGTAAAAAAAAATGAGAAAAGTAGTAAAGAGAAGAGTAATTATTAAATATGGTTTAAAATAAAATACTATTAGAGTTTTAATAGTGGACTCCTAAGATTTGATATGAAATTAAATCATGGAATTGGGTGTTTGATTAAAAAATATTGACATGATAATTCAAACATTTTGTTTAATATTATAGATGATTTCAAATCTAAAATGGGGTTAAAATATCATTACATTCATCTAAAAAATTGGGAAAGTGCATGGGAATCAAGGACAAAAAAGGAGTCTTAAGTGGCCACTTTTTCTGAAATTAGAAAAGAATCATCTTGGATGAGAAATTGAAGATAGTGATATCAGCTCAAAATTTGAAGATGCAACAAGAACAAGAGTTATAGTGCTCTAAATTTACTTTTTAAACTACTATTTTTTCTTAAAATTATGGAGAATAAGGGGTTTAGAAAGGGGGAGCACACAAAGTTCTTTTGTTTCTATCAGAAAAAAATAACATAACATCTAGTGTCATACCCCTAAAATGTTCTCTTTTTTAGTATTTAAAAAAGCACTTCAGTGAGAAAATAACTAACACCTTTTGTTTATGCCTAATTTTTCTACTATTTTTTAATGAATATATATGTTTTTTACTAATTTTCAAACTGCACACATCTTGATGAATAAAAAATTGAGTATGCTCTCCTCAAATTTATATGAAATTAATCAATTTTTTTAATATGGATAAAATATATTCTAGTTTCTAAAAATGTAATTATTTTAAAATTTGATAAATGGATAAAAAATGAAGTCAAAATACCATGGGTAGGTTTTTCACAAAAAATGAAGACACTAGAAAAATAATTAAAGATCAAAACCTTAAAATAATTGAAATGTGAAAAAATAAATGGTTAGAAAGCTAAGAGAGAGGTTAATGTTACTAATTATTTTTTTCGACTTGACATTTAAACACATGCAATCCTAATGGAGAGCATGCTCAAGATTGAGTCATTTTTTTTACAATTTAAAAAAACATGTCTTTGGGCATTGACATATTAGTCTAAACCTTTGGGTTGGATGCCCAAGGAAAATTCAACCCCAAGGGTTGGAAATTTTCAAGGTAGAGAATAAAGTGAGTGCTATAATGTGTCCATGTTGTCGTCTTTCTTAGTTTCCCATAATGCAAGAGAGTTATAACATGCTTGTGTTTTATGAATGAAAAATGATATCCTTCTCTCTCATCGCCTTCTATCTCTCTATCTCCCACTATCTATTCTCTCATTCCTTCCCTCTCTCAACCTCCCTAGAGCTCTATGCCTATCTGGTGTAGGAGCACCTTTGATGCAATTTTAGGTTATATTGTGAAACTTTGGTTTTTTATTTTTTTGTCTTGATTGATATAAATAAGGTCATTTATGAACATTTGGGATAATTTGGATCTTTTTTGGTGTTTTTAGGGTATTTTGGTCAAAAGTTGCTCAAAAGGTTGTCAAACAACTTGTCAAAAAGTGTCATTAAGGTGTTTTGTTAATAAACTAATCAAAAGGTGGTTGAAAATAGTTAGTTCTGGTTGGAAATGTATAATTACACCCTCCAAAACTAGAATTGGGGGTTAGGGAAATTGTTTTTTGGAGGTTGATGAATGAAAACCTCCATTTTGTGTGCATTTTCTGATTTTTATTTTGTTTTCAGGTTGAAGTTGTGCATTGTACGGCTTGGTATGGCTTCATATAAATTAATATAATATATGTATGGAAACATAATTGTTTCTACTTTACAATTATTTTTGTCTCATTAAATTATATTTAGTTTTGTGGGAGATATGACTATTTTGGTGAGACTGCCTTATTCTAACAATATTGTGCAGAAATTGCAGTCTAAAAAATGTGATGGTACGGATTATATAGTCAATATTTTGACCTCAAACCAATTGGATTTTGTTTCCATGTGAATCTACTTTAATTTGCATCAAGTCTCATCAAATTTCATTAAGATTTGAATAAATTATGACCATTTTTGTGAGGGCAAGTCTGAACCCTGCGTAGGGTTTGCAGTTTTGGGGAAAATAAAATAACTTTATTTTCCACTGTTGGATCTTCATAAAAAAATGGAATTAAAGTCTGTAATTATGTTATATTCAATCTCACCAAAGTGCTTGTCTGTATTATTTTTTTTGTGAAAGTTATTAATGATAGTTTGTTGCATTGAATTGTGGGTTGCCATGGCAATGTTTCCAATGTGATCTAGAAAGCACTTAATCATTGTTTGAGATGAATCAGTTTATGAAAGTTATCAAATGAATCATTTTTTTTTCATTTTTGTCATTTTTGTCATTTTTGGTGATGGATAATTATTTTAGTTGTGTCAAATTGTGCTAAGTGAAGCTTCCTCTACATCACTATCTTTCCCTCCCTCTATCTCTTTGTGTCCCTCTTTAGATCTTCATCTCTCTCTAGACCTATCTCTCCACTTTTTATATCTCCCTTATCTCACCTCTCTCTCTACTTTTCTCTATCTCCCTTATCTCACCTCTCTATTTCCTCCCTCTCTCTCTACATATCCCTTTTCTCTCCTGCCCTTTATACTTTTTCTCTATTTCCTTCACCTCTCTCTCTCACCTCTCTATCTCTCTACCATTTCTACCTCTCCCTCCCTCACTCTTTCTAACTCTACCTCTCTCACTCTATTCATCTCTATTGCACCTCTCAATCTCTTTATCTCTAAATTCTTCATGGTTTAGGGTTTAGGGCCTAGGATTTAGGGTTTATGATGGAGAGTTTAGAGACTTTTTTGGGTTTGAGTGTTAAATTATTATTGTAGTTTTTTAGGGTTTAGGGAATAGTGTTTAAAATTTAGGCCTTAAGTTTTAGGATTAAAATTTTAGGGTTTACAATGCCACCTACCTCTCTCTCTTACCTTTCTCTCTCCTCTCTACCTCTCCTCCCTTCCTCATCCTCTCTCTATCTCTCCTTCTCTCCCTCCCTACTTGTCTCTCTCCCTCTTCCTCTCTTCTTATCTCTCTCTCTCTCACCTATATACCTCCCTTCCCTTTCTACCTCCTTCCTTCTCCATCCCTCTCTCTCCCTTTCTTCTCTTCCCACCTCTCAATATATCTCCCTTATCTACCTCTCCCTCCTTCCCTCCCTTGCCTTAGATCTCTACATCTCACTCCCTTCATCACTTTCTCTCCCTCTCTTGCTCTCTTCCTTTCTATCTCACCTCTCTAACTCTTGATCTCTCTAAATTATTCCTAGTTTAGGGTTTAGTCCTTAAGGTTTAGGCTTTAACATTTATGATGGAGGGTTTAGAGATTAATTTTTTTTAGGTTTTAGTGTTAAATTATTCATGTTAGGTTTTAGGGTTTAGTACATAGTGTTTAGGGTTTGGGTTTTAGGGTTTTTAATTTTTTAATTTTAGGTTTCAGTGTTAAATTAGTAATATTAGGCTTTAGGGTTTAGAAAATAGTGTTTTAGACTTAGGGAAAAGGTTTTAGGTTTTATGATGGAGGGTTCAATGTTGAGGGTTTAGGGATTAAATTTAATTTTCAAGGTTTTAGTGTTGAAAATTATTAATATTAGGCTTTAGGGTTTAGGTTTTAGTGTTTAGGGTTTAGGGTTTAGAGCCTAGATTTTAGGCTTTATGATTTAGGTTTTAGCATATAGTGTTTAAACTTTAAGGCTTAAGGTTTAGGGTTAAGGGTTAAGAGGCTAGGGTTTAGATTTGAGGGTTTACCTACCTCTCTCACATCTCTCACCTCTCTTTTTCCCCTATCTACCTCTCACTCCCTCCCTTTGTCCTACCCTCTCCACCTCACCCTCCCTCCCTCACTTCCTACCCCTCTCCCTCCCTCCCTCTTCCTCTCTCTCTCTAACTTATTCATGGTTTAGGTTTTAGGGCCTAGGGTTCAAGGTGACACATAACCCTCTCTCTCACCTCTCTCTCTCCCCACTCTACCTCTCCCTCCCTCCTTCCTTCACTCTCTACCTATTGTTCCCTACCTCCCTCTCTCTCTCTCTTCTCTCTCTCTCTCTCTTCTCTTTCTCTCTACCTAACCTTTGTCCCTCCCTTCCCCTCTACCTCCTACCCTTTCTCTCCCTCTCTCTCTCTCTCTCTCTCTCTCTCTCTCTTAGTATTCTCTCTCTCACCATTGTATCTCTCTCCCTCACTACCTTTCCCTCCCTCCCTTTCTCTCTCTACCCCTCCTTCTCTTCCTCTATATCTCAACTCTAATTTTTAAGATATCAATATTAAATTATTAATGAACTAGGTTTTAGAGTTTATAAAATAATGTATAGGGTGTAGGCCTTATGGTTTAAGGTTTATGATTTATGCTTTATGGTTTAAGTTTTAGGGTTTATGATGAAGGGTTTAGCATTGAGGGTTTAGGGATTAAATTAAATTTTCAAGGCATTAGAATTAGAAATTATTAATGGTAGGTTTTAAATTTTGTGGTTTAATGTTTAGATTTAGGGCCTAGGGTTTGTGGTTTAGAGTATAGGGTTTAGGGTTTAGGGTTTAGTGTATAGTGTTTGTAGTTTAGGGCTTAAGGTTTAGGGTTTAGAGTTTAGTGTATAGTATTTGTAGTTTAGGGCTTAAGGTTTAGGGTTTAGACTTTATGGCCTAGGGTTTAGGGTTTATGATGCAGGGTTGAGGCTCTATCTACCTCTCTCTCGCCTCTCTCTCCCATGTTTACCTCTCCCTCATATAGATTCTAAGCTAATGTATTGTAAACTTGGTAGAATTTACTCAATTCAGAGGGTTAACTAGTTGAACAATCCACTTCATATTGTCAAGACTACATTAAACCATCAACCAAGGTGTGTAAACTTATGATGGTACTTGTAGACAGGGAAAATTGACCAACGCACTTGATCTCGATTATTGACATCGCTTCTTCCTAGATCATACTCCCAACTTATCATCACTTTTCATCTCTTAATTAGATAAATCATTATTTATTTAATTAGGTCTTTCTCCCTTGTTGATTAAATTAATCAATTTAATTTAATTAATCCTCTATCTCTGTTCATTTAAATAATTCATTAAATCTCTAAAGTCCTCTTATTGAATTGAATAAATTAAACCTTATCTGATATAATCTAACATTATCCCCTTTAGTGAAATAAATCAAAATATTTTATTTAATTAAACCCTTCCTCTCAATTTGATTTAAATCAACTCATAAATTTAAGTATAAATTGTCACATCTCCTAATTCCTCATTAATATTGATTAATTAATCCTAAAACATGTCACATCCTCTAGAGAATGCAACTTGCACAATAAATCAATTACTTTTATTTATTAAATTGCCTATTTTCTCTCAACATGGAATAAGGGAGGAAGATTCCTTCAAATTTGAATTCAAATCCAAGTGGATTTGTCCTTCCAACAAAGCATTCACTCCTCTTACATGTCCTTGTGCATTGAGCCAAGTGGCATTAACTTCATTTTTTTTCCCTCTCACATGTCATTTCACTATTTTGAAATTCCACCTAATATCATTTATTGGCACTTTGATCAAAATGTGCACAACCTTCAACCATTCACATCTTGACAAGTGGCACTTGGCCATTGGATGTTGAATGATCCCACATTGCTCAAATCTTGCTCATTCTTCCAATTTGAGATCCATAAATGAGAGACTCTTCCTCTCATTCTTCATCCACAATTTGAGTAAACTTACTATACTCGACTTCATCCTCAAGCAACATCTAGTTTCATCCATTTCATCAGGATTTAGCTAGGTTATGCATATTTTTCATCATGGAGCTTGATTGAATCTTCATCAAAGTGGATCACTCATCAACATTGCAATAAAGGAGTTGGGAAAGGGCCAATTTCTACACACAATAGGCACCAACTCCCCCATGGTATTAAGAGTTTTCTTGCTCAATTAAGATTTCATTGCTTTTTATGTCTTGTTCTTCATTTTTCCTATTTTGAGCATTGTAAATGGATTTCATGGGGAATCCTTGTTCTTACTTGTATATTGATCTAATTATGTGTTTGTTTCTTGTGTTTGTGCAGGTATAGGATTGGGGTTCACAGTACTGCACTATATGTGCCTTCATGGAATCATGTTCACCTAAATTACCCTATGCAAACTCATTTAGTGTATTCTACTGTTTTGAAATCTTATAGAATTGCAAACAATAATAAAAGGAGTTATAGAACCTAATAGCTACAAGTACTTGCAACATAAGCTATAGGTGACTAATAGTAACAAGTAAGTACAAAATCAATTCAAAACTATTTAGAATGCCAGAATAACCAATCCTAATATCTAGAGTGTTATGATTCAATAATTATACATTTGTTCATGAACAACAAATAATGTAATCAATTGTAAGAACTATTCTACTTTACCCTATAATGCATTTATAAAATAATAAAAATAGAATTGATAGGAATGCGTAAATGAATAAGTAAATGAATGAAGCTAGGGGCAGTACCTTAAGTGGCCTGCTCAAGGGACTATCTCACTTAACTTCAAACCAAATCTAACTCATATTCTTATGCATCCATGTAACATACAACTCCATTTAACGCATATCACCAAATATTCCAACAAAATCCTTCTTGCAGATTGTATTCAATAATTTCATTTCAACAACATTTTTTTAGATTACTTGAAACTAGAAAATGACTAATTGCTTAATAAATTGTAACAACCAACTAACTTTTCTACAAACTCATCCCTTGACTTTATACAAAAATGGGAAGAGAATTATTCAATTTGCTAACTAAATGAAACCATTAATCACACTCCTAGATAGGATATGAAATTAAGATTAACTTATTCATTCTAACTAAAGAGGAAGAAGAGACCAATTCAACTAAGAACTTCAATGAAGCGGTTTGCATGCAAAACACATAACAAAATGTTTAGAGTTCTAAAATGGGCATCCTTCTTGAGTATTTATTCCTTCCATGATGGTTCACATTCAACTCCACAACTTCCTGCACTTTAGGCAGCTTGAACTCCACTAATCCCCTGTTTTGTTGCTTTGGTTCTTACTACAAATTCTCCATTCTTGTTATCACGTGCTGAGATGCAAAGAGGTTCATCCACACAACATACATATACAAATAACTGTAGACATCCAAAAATAACATTATGCATTCCACTGTAACTAACATCATGCATTCGTTTCTTCTACTAATCAATTAAAGCAATTTATTGATTTAATCCTAAGGTTCATCAAGCTTAATTAAATAAATCAAATTATTTAATTAAGTTCCTAAGGTTCTTCTTATTTGATTTAATAAATCAAACTGATTTAAAATCAAATATCAAATCCCTAAAATCCCCTAAGTTAATTAATCTAAATTAATTAACTTCTAATCATGATTAGCATTCTCTAGCTTTTGACTCAACTAGAGTCAAATCTAAACTCCTAACTAACCCACCCACTTGCATCAATAAATCAATTTATTGATTTATTAAAAAGAGTTATTTTCCCTCAATAACTCTCATCTTTGACTTTTTTGAACAAAGATTATTCCCCCCAAAACCCTCAACAACATGCATTTATTGACATTTTTCAAATTTGAATGGGCACATTGGCCAAAACTTGCACAAGCTTTGACCAATCCCATCATGCCAAGTGGCTCTATTCTATTGGAGGGGATTTAGTCCCACATTGGCTAAACTTGGCCTCTCTTCTCTCAACTTCTTCTATAAAAGCAATGCATCTTCTCTCATTTTAAAACACATTTTTGAATGCATCTAAACTATAGGCAACTTGAGCTCATAGCAACTCATTGTCTATTTCATTTGGCTTAGAAAGGGATTGGGAAAGGGCTCTCTCACATCTTCATGGAGGGCACCAATCCACCATAGAATAGGTACATGGATAAAGGTTGAAATCAAGATGTTGACAACAAGGTTCAAACATCAAGATTGAAGTTGAAGGTTGAAACTAAAGGTTGAAGGAACAAGGTTGACATTGGAGATTGAAGTTGAAGGTTGACATCAAACGAAAACAAAGGCAAAGTGGAGTTAGAGATTATTTTTTTGAAACCAAAACTTTAAAAAAGCATTTTTTAATGCTTGTTTCAACAATCTTGGAGCTTTCACTTACCACCCTTTTTTTCTGTTTTTAGCTAACTCACCTTTCAATTTGGGCTTAAAATCAATCAATGACTTGATCTTTTCAAAGTTGGTTAAAATTGAATCTTAGATACTTACTAGATTTCAATTTGGGATTAAAATTGAACAAGGCAACTTCACATTTCAATTGGTGCATTTAAAACGAACTCATCATTGCTTTGAGGAATTTAAAATTGAACATGTGTACTTTGTGTTTTGTAAACCTTTTTGCAAAGTAGTGTCATTTAAAAGGGCGTATGCGCTTCTCTCGCGCTTCACGGCGATCCTGAGAATCAAAAGTCTTTTTGATGACCCTAAGTTGCATAAAAGATTGCCTCCACACTTCAATTTGGGATCTAAAAATTGAACAAATCATGCGAGTGTGAGCACGATATATTGCGGAGGTTCTCCCCTTTGTTTTTCAACGAAGGTTGTGTGAATGATGGAATATGTTAGCTTGCTTTTGTTTATCTTAGAGGGCCTACCTTGTGGGAAAAAGTAATCACCCAAGGGAACGACCCAACCGGGAACACGCTAAAGCCAAGCGACTTCCAACCGGTATATAAGTGTGGATTCTTGAGGAAAGTTCAAGAATCACGAGGATTATTCCGACGAGATGGACAGCAATGGACTCTCGCCGATGTTGGATAATCCCCCACGAACGGAATGCCCGAATTAGAACCCCTTGTTTAGAAATTGGCCAAAACCTTGTCTATCTTGTTGGTGCAAAAGGTTATGTCCTTTGAAGCCGCCCCACGTAACATGCGGTCTTGTTGTGGAAATGGAAAGTATGCCATGGGAGATTCATGGGTACTAATGCTTGGCTGACCCGAATAAGTGAGTGCCGTGGAGGGGAGCCAGTGTGGTCAAGCATTTAGCCATTCGCACAAGATATGCGCAGCTGGATTTATCCAAGTGGGAACCCAACAAGGTATTGTCTCATCAACCTAAGAGTGTGAAAGTGCTTGGAAAAAACACATTGCTTGATCTTGAAAACATTTGGAAAACAAACATACACAAAAACCTTGAAATTTCAAACACCTTGTGGGGAACAAATACCTATTGACGAACTTGCCCACTCTTGCTTTCCCTAGGAATCACATTCCTAGAGGTTTCTAAGTGTGCAAATTCTATCATCATTTGTTTCCAATAAGGATAAACATAAGGAACTTTTGCCCTATTTTCCTCGATTTCCACACAAAGGACATTGTGGGATGAGAAAGAGAATGGGACATTAGACATATAGTTTGAAAACCTAAGCAAGCAAGTGTCTTGGATAAAAAGAACCTCATTTAACCAAGATAAAAAGACAAATTGGATTACACATGTGTTTTCTAACATGATTTCACGCAAGATCAAAATCCCAAAGCCAAAGTTCAAGAAGCTTAGTCTAAAAGCTCGTGAGGAACGTCTTGAGAGACTTTTCGAATTCAGAGAAAGATTGGTTTATAACTTTTACAAAAAAGCCTCAAGGAACAATCCAGCATTATATGCATTTTATTGTCAACAAAATCCCGAATTGTTTCAAAGGTTTGCATTTCTCCCATAGGAAGTCAAGCGTGTTCTTCAACACCGAGGTTTTGTAGAAAGAGAGTCACATCTAGGTTAAGGTTCAAGATCAAAGTTGTCATTCCCATTCATTCATCCATCAAATCAAAGTCTCATTTCATCATCAAACCTTTTTGAGAACTCTAGAATCAAACATCACACTAAACTTAGAGGGCTAAATCAACATCATCATATCTTGGCTTAACACACTTAGCCAACATAGTCTCAAATCATTGAACAAATTTTCTTTGAGATAACACAACTTCTTAAAGTCTATTAGTTCTCCAAAACATTGGCATAACACACTTTGTCAATTCATCCATTTTTGTGCAAGTTCCCTTAGGATAACACAACTTCCTAGGGAAAACAACTTCACAACCAATCTTGTTTGACTTAATGCATCTAGTCAAATTATCACATTCAAATCAAATCAAAAGCCCTTTCAAAGTTTAGCACATATATTCAAAAAGTTTTCCAAAGGTTTCATTCACTCATCTCATCCGTTTTAACCCATCATCATCATCACCATCTTTGATCTTTTAGCTACCCTAGTTCTTCTCTTTTTGGACTTAAAGGATTAGGATCCAACAAATCCCTATTTTTATGGTCCAAACAAGATCTCAACACAAGAAGGACATGGAGAATATCAGAGACATATCAACTTCTATGGACATGAGTCATCTAAATATCGAAGTGAACCTAGAAGGATCAAGCAATCCCCCAAGCAACTCTCCCGTATCATCACAAAATCTTCAAGAGGAGAGTCATCAAGAGGACGACATAAATGAAGACATAGGGATGACACCAGAGGAAATCATGGAAATGATTCAAAATCCTAAGAACCATAAAATTGTTAGTGCTATGTTCAAATGCATAAATTCAATAGAAAGAGGAGGGGACATGCCCCCTCCCAACCTTAACACAAGAACTAGTGCAGTTGCATCCCCGTTGTCAAACATCAATCAAGAAGTACCTTGCATCACCTCAATCATCACACCAACCTCCCCGATTGTGAACAAGGGGAGTGCCATGTTCCAAGAATTGCAAGAACACTGCCTTGTGGCTAATGAAGAACCAATCATCACCCCTACATTTATTCCGGAAAACTCATTTCACCCTTACATCCCACTCACATCTCATAATCCCTCATCCTCATTTCACGCCACACCAGCTTATCAATTGAACATACCAACTCCCCCACCGCATGAGGAAGTTGGTTTGCTTGGAACGACAGAAGCTATCAATCCTTTCTCTTTCCAAAGTGGTGCGTCATCCCTTCCCCCGCTTCCTTTCACATCTGCATCATCTCCTGGAATAGGTCTTCCACCTTTAACCATGGAAAATTTTGCTAATCCAAGCAATCCGGCCACCACTTTGAACTTGCTTCTTTTGCCCATATCTTCACAACAAATCGCAACCATTCCTGTCACCACGGTTAATGCATCTATTGGTCCTCAAGTCTCCCAAAGCATGCCTCATCAAGGACCAATTGTCTCAACCACCCCGCCCACAACCCAAATCACAGTCACAACCACAATCCCTCCACCCACCACGACAGTTGGCATGATTCCTGCTCCACCACCAATCCCACCGCCAAAGCACAACACGACCAATTCATTCTCCATCATGTTGCAAAACGCACAACAAGCTGCCCACCAAAAGGCACTCCAAAAACAACAAGCCGCACAAGCGCAGGCACAAGCTCAAGCTCAAGCACAAGCCGCACAAGCGCAAGCACAAGCTCAAGCTCAAGCACAAGCCACACAAGCGCAAGCACAAGCTCAAGCTCAAGCACAAGCCGCACAAGCGTGAGCACAAGCACAAGCTCAAGCTCAAGCACAAGCCGCACAAGCACAAGCACAAGCGCAAGCGCAAGCTCAAGCCCAAGCTCAAGCTCAAGCCCAACAAAAGACACAAGCTCAATACCAAGCGCAATTGCAAGCAATCCACCTGCAAGCCTACCACCAAGCCCTGTAAGACTTTCAGGCACAACACCAAGCTAAACAACAAGCTTTATTGGCACAACAGCAGCTCGACCAACAACAAGCATTGTTGGAAAAATAGCAGCTAGACCAACAACAAGCGTTACTAGCTCAGCAACAACTTGACCAACAACAGGCTTCATGGGAACAACAGCAGATGGACCAACAGCAAGTGCTATTGGAACAACAACAGCAAGATCAACAACAAGCGTTGTTGGCACAAATGCAAGCTTACCAACAAGCCCTAAACGCACAACCAAGCTTGCAGCAAACGCCGACCAGTATGCTCCCCACCCATCAAACACCTCCAACACCTCACCACTCATTCATCCCACCCCCCGACCCAAGCAAGGATGTTGCAACACAGATCAAATTGCTTTCGCAGCAGGTGTTGGACTTGCAAGCAGGAAAAACCACAAGGACACCAGGCAACTTGTGCCCTTATCCGTTCGATAGAAGTCTCGCCATGGTACCGTTTCCAAAGAGATTCGAGATCCCCAAATTTGATAAGTACAATGGAACGGGCAACCCCGAAAACCACGTCAGGGAATTTCAGGTGCACTGCATGGAAGTCGCATATGATGACACGTATCTAATGCGGCTCTTCCCCCGAAGCCTGACTGGTCTAGCTATGGAATGGTTTTCTCGCCTACCCACGGGCATTAAAACATTCGAGGAAATTGTGGAGGCTTTTCTTAAAAATTACGCTTTTAATATGGGTGCGGATGTCAGTTTAGAAGAACTATCTGCACTCAAACAAAGAAGAGGAGAGTTATTTGCATCCTTCTTGCAAAGATGGCGATCCAAGGCCAATCAGAGCAAGTGGGCCATGCCAGAGGAACAACAAGTTTGCACCATCATAGCCAACTTAGATGAAAACCTGGCGTTATACCTAAAAATGCAGTGCATCACATCTTATGATCAACTAATTCCAAAGGCGCTTAGCATCGAAAGAGCCCTTACTGCGCGAGGAGGCACAACTACATTCACTCCACCGCAGGATAACCGCCCGTCCAACAACTACAATGATAAACCTCGAACATGGTCGAGGAACAAAAATATCACGAACGACGACGTGGTTGATGCTAAGGTAGTCATCAGTGCTCCTAAGCAAAATACCCAAAATCATCATCATCCGCAAACTCATAACCACAACAATGTGCAGGCTAATGCGGTAGTAGCACAGTCACAACCACCTTCCACCAGCGAAGTCAACAATGTGGGTAATCAAGGAGGACCATCTCCCCGCAACAAGTTTCCCCCCAAGAGAAAGTTCACAGCTCTTGGCGAATCGATTGAGTCTGTCATGAAGAAATTGGTCAAAGAAAACCTAATCAAAATCTCTAACTCCGAACAATACATGGAGCCCATGACCAAACCACCGTGGTACAACGAGAATCTCCTGTGTGACTTCCACAAAGTTAAAGGACACACCACCGCCAACTGCATGAAACTCAAGAATATCATCCAAGACCTCATCGAGGATAAGGTCATCAACATCGAGCAGCCGGCCGGAAACCAAGACCTAAAAATCTACACGAATCCGATGCCGAATCATAATCAGGGAAATAACCAAGGGAATAATAAGGGTAAACAAAAGTATGCTAGTGCCAATCTAGTATACAAGGAGATAGTCGGATGTGTCGATGAGCTGGTCACTGTCATAAATATCAAGGGAACCAACAATGACTGTGGAGTCACCACACGAGGCGAAAAAGTTACCATTGTCGGGGCACTTGCTAAGACCCCCATTACCAACACAAAGGCCGTCCCCTATGATTACAATGTAATTGACCAACTGAAGAGAACACCCGCACAAATATCCATCATGGAATTACTAAAAATCTCCGCCGCTCATCGACAGATCCTGGATGAAGCACTAGCTGCCTCTACCGTCGCTGCTACCCTTGACATAGAGCAATTTGAGGCTATGGTAGGTAACATCGTTACCCCGAATCTCATCACATTTTCGGACCAAGATTTCCCCCCGTAGCCATCTCATAACCGGGCACTTCACCTCCAAATCCTAGTTCATAAAAAGAAAGTCAAGTGAGTCCTGGTAGATGGTGGTGCAGGTCTTAATATTTGTTCTCTAAAACTTATAAAGAAATTGGGATTCACCGAGGATTCCATCAATAAAAACAAAAGTATCACCATAAGAGCATATGATGACCAAGAAAGAGTGTCTCAAGGCACTATCAAGATCCCCATCCAAGTGGGGCCAGCAACCATGGAAACAACTTGTCAAGTTCTTGACCTTGATTTGCCATACAACATCCTCCTGGGACGCCCATGGATACACGGAATGAAGGCAGTGGCCTCAACCTATCATCAGTGCATTAAGTTCTCATATCAAAATGAGGAGGTTACCATATATGGGGATCCCGAACCCTTCGCCTATTGCAAAAACTTGGAAGCCAAGTTTTACAAGATCCCTCAAGTACCTAAAAATGATGAAGGACCATCCACTTCATACATAGACCCAGCTAATCTCGCCTCCACTTCTGCGACAGAGACACCCGCCATCCCCTACATATCCGAGATCAAGAACATGATACAGGACAATGGATGCTGTGATTATAGAATGAAGAGAAATGCTTTTGTTGTAGGAGAGTTACCACAATCTCCTAGATCACATGGGCAACCACAATTGACTCAAACACTTGTCCACACTAGAACAGAACCCTCTGGATTCCACAGTTGGGGGGATCTCAGTCAGGAAAATGTGGACGAGGAGGATATCACAAACACTCTGTACCAAGATGAAAGACCCACTCCCACCCTACCCATGGAGGAAACAAACAGAGGGTTACAAATGATGTTCGGCATGGGCTATAACAGGAATGAAAGCCTAGGAAGAAATAGTGATGGATGGTTGGAGCCCATCATTGTAGAAAGAAGAACGCAGAACCTTGGCCTCGGCTGTACCCCTCCGAGTATAACTGTGCGTGGAAAAAGTGTTCCTAATAGGGCATTCAGGTCCTCTCCTCGGGTCTCGGCAACTAACCTTAGATTACCCGTGTCCACAGGCCTACCTCTCGATAACTTCACATTTGACATAACTGACGTTTGTAGTAGCAGTGACGACGATGACACCATAGGTGGTTTACCTAGGCTCTTTCAAGATTCCACCTTATTGATGATTAGTGTCTCACCCCCTGAGCCAATCCAACAAACCCACCAAATCCACTTAGTATACCCCCAACTCATCGATCACGACCAACGGGAACCGCCGATTCTAGACTCATTCGAAAACGATGAGGCTCTCTCTGAATTCATGGTACTAAGGGATACTGTTCCATGTGGAGATCACAAGGCAGGATTTGATATCACTCTAGACACACAAGCATACTATGGGGAGACGATTGAGTCTTTCAGTCGCAAAAAAAAAAGATCGAGAATAAGCTCAGAGTTATTGAGTGAAAACCACACTGTGGCACTCTCTAACCATAAAATAGTAAAAATAAAGGACGCATCCAATGGCGAAAACCTCTCTGAGGCACCAGAGGATGAAGGATTCAATCTTCCCCCTACTGCTCTACACCAGGAGAAGTCAACAGTATTGGCAGAACAGTGCAACCCGGTCAACTTAGGAACAGAATCAGAACCACAAATTACCTTCTATGCAGAATCCCTCCTAGAAGAAGAACAAAAACTACTGGCAGCTTTCCTAAAGGAGAGAAAGGTAAATTTTGCGTGGACCTATGCAGACATGCCAGGCCTGGATCCTGAAGTAGTAGTGCATCATTTGGCCGTTCACCCTAGAGCAAAACCAGTCAGATAGAAGCTAAGGAAGATGCACCCACAAATAGCCTTGCTTGTAAAGATTGAGCTACAGAAACTTCTGGATGTTGGCTTCATACGCCCGATTGACTATCCAGAATGGGTATCTAACCTCGTACCAGTCTCAAAACCGAAAGGGGGCATCCGCATCTGCACTGATTTCAGAGACCTAAACAAAGCATGTCCCAAGGATGACTTTCCACTACCCAACATTTACATGATAGTGGATATGACAGCCGGACATGAGATGCTTTCCCTAATGGATGGTTTCTCAGGGTACAATCAAATATTGATCGCAAAAGAAGACCAACACAAGACAACATTCACATGTCCATGGGGCACCTACTGCTGGAATGTAATGCCATTTGGGTTGAAGAATGCAGGAGCTACCTACCAAAGAGCCATGACATTAATCTTCCACGACATGATCCACAAAATAGTCGAAGATTATGTAGATGACATACTTGCTAAATCAAAGAAGAGACAAGACCATATAGCAACTCTAAGTGCTATCTTTGACAGGCTCAAACAATATAAGGTTAGACTCAACCCGAAGAAGTGTGTCTTTGGGGTACAATCAGGGAAGCTGCTAGGATACATAGCTTCAATGAGAGGGATCGAGGTAGACCCTGCAAAGGTAAAAGCAATCCTTGAAATGAAAGCACCAAGAACCTTGAAACAACTAAGAGGATTGCAAGGAAGACTCCAATCCATCCGAAGATTCATAGCACAATTGGTAGATAAACAGATTGCCTATTCACACCTACTTCACAAGGGAGTAGCTTTCAGATGGGATGACAAATGCGAGCAAGCATTCAACAAAATAAAAGAATATCTACTTACACCACCTGTATTGATGCCACCAATTGTGGGGAAATCACTAATCCTATATATCTCTGCAACAACAACCGCCCTGGGGGCCCTTTTAGCCCAACATGATGAAAAGGGAACCGAGCGGGCTATCTACTACATCAGCAGAACAATGGTGGGACATGAGCTCAATTACACGTCAATAGAGAAAGCTTGCCTAGCATTGGTATTTGCGGCTCAAAAATTCAGACACTACATGCTAGCGCACCAAATCAAGTTGATTGCAAAAATAGACCCTCTAAAGTACCTATTGACAAAAGCAACACTTACAGGTAGAATGGCTAAGTGGGTAATGATATTATCTGAACATGATATCGAGTATGTAGCACGAAAAGCCATAAAAGGACAAGTCATTGTGGATCAGCTGGCAGAAGCTCCCCTCTACACAGATAATCCACTCATATCAGAATTCCCAGATGAGTCCCTTTTTAACCTTGATGCAACAGACCACTGGAAGCTATACTTTGATGGCTCTCACACACAACATGGGTCAGGAGCTGGTGTGTTTTTCATCACGCCACAAGGAGACTGCATACCTAGATCATACAAGCTGGCATTCCCTTGTACGAACAATATAGCAGAATATGAGGCTTTGACCATAGGACTCAAGATTGCAGCACAATGGCGAATCATGGCACTAAAAGTCTATGGCGACTCGCAACTTATCATCAACCAAGTCAACGGCGAATACCAAACCAAGGATGATAAGCTCACACCATACAAGAAGGTGGTAGAAAGCCTCAAGGAATCTTTCATCGACATTACCTTTGAGCAGATACCAAGGACAAACAACAGAGCAGCTGATGCAATGGTGACAATTGGATCCTTACTCGACATCCCTCGTAACGTCTCGAAACATGAATTCCTCGTAGAGCAGCTTCTCGTACCCACATTCGAGGTACCAGAGTCAGAATACGCATGTGAACTCGTTGGTCCCGGTGATCTTTGGTATCATGATATATACACCTACCTAAAGTTAGGAATCCTCCCCACTAACATCACCCCAAACCTAAAATGCACTTTCATCAAAAGAACTTCATGATTCGTCATCCTAGGAGAGACCCTCTTCCATAGGAGTACCGATGGAACCCTGTTACATTGTTTAAAACCCGAGGAAGCCCTGACTGCTCTAACTGAGGTACACAATGCCACATGTGGGTCACACTCAAGCGGTATGACCTTGGCTAAAAAGTTGCTAAGAACAAGGTACTACTGGCCGACGATGGAAAAGGAGGCACACAATTTTGTCAGAAAATGCTTGCAATGCCAACAGCATGGAGATCTTATTCATGCACCAGCTCAAGAACTACATCCTATTGTTACACCTTGGCCCTTTTCACAATGGGGGCTTGATCTCATTGGTAAAATATCACCCACCTCATCCAATGGCCATAAATTCATTATCACCGCCACCGAATACTTCACTAAGTGGGTCGAAGCAATTCCCATGACCTACATCACCGGAAAGTAGATATCCAAGTTTATCCTGAATTACCTCATTTGTCGGTACGGTGTCCCCCAATCCATTATCTCTGATAATGGGACGCCCTTCAAGAATCAGGATGTCCGTGACTTGTGTGAAAAATTCAAAATCAAGCATCGCTTTTCCACTCCATATTATCCACAAGGCAATGGCCAAGCAGAAGCTACAAATAAAACCATTTTGAAAATCCTCAAGAAAATAGTCAATGACTCTAGTCATGACTGGCATCTGTAGTTAAATCTCGCCTTATGGGCCTACCGCACCAACATCCGCATGCCAATAGGCACCACCCCATTCTCTCTGGTCTACGGATCAGAGGCCATACTCCCCATTGAGATCGAGCTCCCATCACTAAGGATATCACTACAAAACCTTATCACAGATGAGGAATACAGGGTCACAAGACTCAATGAGCTGGAATTACTAGATGAAAGGCACATGGATGCCCTTAATCATCTACAAGTGTACCAGAATCACCTAAAAAGGAGCTACAACAAGAAGATCAGACAACGCACTTTCCAACTTGGTGACCTCGTGCTAAAAGAAAACCAAAAGAACGTGCCAAATCCAGATACAAAGGGAAAATTTGAGCCCAACTGGCTGGGACCTTTCGTCATCACTGCAAGTTACACATCAGGGGCATATCAACTAGCAACACCAGAAGGCGAGCCTCTGCAGGAGCCTCTGAATAGCTCTCATCTCAAAAAGTTTTATGCCTAAACATTGCAAGGTATAGAACCAGAAAATTACAAAAACAATCAGAAAAAGTCCTGAAAAAATGGTTACCTCGATGAAAACCTGGCAAACAGGCATCTTGGTGACAACAAAAAAAATCAAAAGATCAAAAAATCCAAAAAAAATCAGAAAAGGATTGAAAAATAGTAAAGAGAAAAAATCGTCCTCTAGTGAAAACTACTTCGGTGGCGCTTTGGGAAAATACCTTGGTGAAAACCTTGGTGAAAACCTGGCAAACAGGCGTCAAGTGTAAATAAAGTACCTTCCCCATCTATCAGGATCTGCACAACTCATCCACTCCATCACATTCCACTTATCTGCTCGCATCCATACCATAGCCTGCGTTGGTATCTGTACTATATTCCACCATTGGAACTACTTGGCATTTCAAAGGTCAGTCTGTCCCGCCTTTATCGAAGTAGTCTATCGCAGCACACTGGGGGCACGTTCTCGCAACATCGGATCGGATTCGTGTATATTCTCGTGATCTTTTTCAAAATTCATCAAAAATTCCAAAAACATTCAGAAAACTCATTCAAAAAACCAAAAACATTAGAAAAATCATCAAAAATCCAAAAACATGTCGAAATATCAGAAAATCTTCAAAAATTTTATCATTAAGTCTTGTCAGTTTTTTTCTACCTTGTCGAACTACGTCGTCTCTGAGCTTGAATGTAGGCAAGGGTGATCTTTGATCATCCCCTGAGACGGTTGGGTCAGTCCTTTAGGCGTCCGTCGCATTGGCAATCCGTTTGCCCATCTAGTCTGCATCTTAAGTCAGTCCTTTAGGCAATAAAATGGCAATCCATTTGTCCATATTATCATCAAGTCAGTCCACCACCAGTCGAACTACGTGGTCTCTGCGTATATAACGTAGGCAAGGCTAATCTATGGATCAGCTCCCGAGACCCCTAGGATAGGTCTTTAAGTTAGTCTATTCGTTGTAAAATCTTGAAAATACCAAAAACATTGGAAAATCTTGAAAATACCAAAAACATTTGTAAAATTCCAAAAATACCAAAAACAGCCTCAAAACATTTGAAAAAACCAAAATGGTGCATCCATTTCATCTCGCTTTCACTCGTGATTGTCATCACTCATAATAAATCATCGTCGCTTTCACCCTTTGGTGAGTTAGTCAGAAGCAAGTTTAGTAGGTTCTAAAGTGAACGCCTAATCGTCAAAGTCTCGAAGGTCTAAGTCAGTAAGTTAGCAAGTTGGTCAACTCGGAGTATCAATAGCTTATCACGCAATCAGTCTCACCAAAACCCTGATCACTACATGTCCTAGGATGAAGCTTTCCTGTGATGGACATAAGCATCAGGTACCCCACAGTAGTTTAGTCTTGGCTAGCGATACGAAGAACATCAGCTTGTTTGTTTACTTTATTTTAGTCTTTTAGACTTATCTTATTTTGCGCTCATTCCAAGGACCTCTTGATGATGCCTAAACAAAACTGGTTTAGAGAGAAAGGAATGGGGCAACAATCAGTATCTTTTTATCTGCTGTGCTTGTTGGATATTCTTGAAAAATAACTTCGTCACGCATACTTTGTTTTGTTTGTAGGAAGGATGTTTTAGGTATCTTGTTGACCACATAAGAAGGCTTGCCTTTTTATGTTTTGGCCCGAGATGTCTAGAATATCTGAACTGCATTTTGAATAAGGTTATGTTTGTCAAGTGTGAACAAGAGTACTCCTATCTGATTGTCGAGTCAAAGTCCATCACACTAGATGCAACGCCATCTTGGTTCTTAATACCTTGATGCATCGCACCTACGTGTGTTATCAAACATAAAGAAAGGTACGCTCTCTCCCATCCCTGGATAAGCAACACATCATCATATCCAGTAGTGTCTCGATGACTAATGGATTTATTGGACTTCTACATTCTTCTTGGATTTAAGGGTTTATCCCTCTCGTTCTTCTATCTTCTGTCACGCTAACAATGCATCCATCTTGCATCCGTATTCTCATTTCGCATAATCATGTCATACCATCATATCAAGACAACATCATCCATCTCATCCATCTCACATGCATTGCATAATCATTTAAAGTTGTTTACGATAATATAAATTTGTTATTCTAAGCATCTTCCAAACATCTCATTTTCATCATCATTATCATATATTCTAACCATCCATACATCCATTTTGAACCTCTTTGTCGCGAGATCCACCTCAAATTGTATCTTTTCGCTTGATCTCTCGAGGGGGCAATGTACTAACGTACTTATTTTCCACTGGGGCATCCGAAAAAACCAAAGAATTTTTTAATTTCGATGCCGACAACATCATTCTTTGAACCAATGCAACGAGTACATTGCTTCAAAGAGGGGCAAAATGTAGACATCCAAAAATAACATTATGCATTCCACTGTAACTAACATCATGCATTCATTTCTTCTACTAATCAATTAAAGCAATTTATTGATTTAATCCTAAGGTTCATCAAGCTTAATTAAATAAATCAAATTATTTAATTAAGTTCCTAAGGTTCTTCTTATTTGATTTAATAAATCAAACTGATTTAAAATCAAATATCAAATCCCTAAAATCCCCTAAGTTAATTAATCTAAATTAATTAACTTCTAATCATGATTAGCATTCTCTAGCTTTTGACTCAACTAGAGTCAAATCTAAACTCCTAACTAACCCACCCACTTGCATCAATAAATCAATTTATTGATTTATTAAAAAGAGTTATTTTCCCTCAATAACTCTCATCTTTGACTTTTTTGAACAAAGATTATTCCCCCCAAAACCCTCAACAACATGCATTTATTGACATTTTTCAAATTTGAATGGGCACATTGGCCAAAACTTGCACAAGCTTTGACCAATCCCATCATGCCAAGTGTCTCTATTCTATTGGAGGGGATTTAGTCCCACATTGGCTAAACTTGGCCTCTCTTCTCTCAACTTCTTCTATAAAAGCAATGCATCTTCTCTCATTTTAGAACACAATTTGAAGGTATCTAAACTATAGGCAACTTGAGCTCATAGCAACTCATTGTCTATCTCATTTGGCTTAGAAAGGGATTGGGAAAGGGCTCTCTCACATCTTCATGGAGGGCACCAATCCATCATAGAATAGAATAGGTTGTATTTCCTTTTCTCCATGCATGTTTGATCTAGTTTTAGCATTTTATTTGGAGAAATGAACCATGTTATTATATGAGGATGGCTGAATCTACACAATCAATGTGCTAGATTTCACCATCCTACAATAACCTTCATAATTAAATCACAAAACTCTATTCATATGCATACATTCTCATATTTAAATCATGCAATACTATGAATATTATCACCATATTTCATATTTACAAACCAGGTTCAAAGTTTCAAGGTATTTTATGAAAGGATAGCATATTATGGAATTTTTTGTCTAAAAGGTACTTCAAAAAGATATGCAAAGTGTCTGAAAGCATATAAAAAGCAACAGAAAAAGTACCAATGACTAAGCCCATCATTCTCCCCAACTTATCTTTTTGCTTGTCCTCAAGCAAAATACTTAACTAAAACCACCTAGGGGGGAAGATTCTAGTACAAAGAAATCTACCTAAGATCCATAATTGTATTGACTCCTTGTCCCTATTTGAGATTTGAAAAAACCATTATAACATTGATCATTCTTTTCTCTTGTCCAATATGGTACAGGATGAAGTAGGATAGGAGGATGATAAGTAAGTGGAATCCATTCTACTCCTCTTATTCCTAAAACCTTGATATACTTGTGCAATCTCTCAAACATACTCATAAAATTATAGAAAGAGTGAGGCTCTTTCTTCTATAATTATGGAGTCAATATTTTCCACTTGTTTTTCACATGTTTTAGGCAGTTCTGGAGGATGTTCACTGCTAGTTGTTAAATCCTTTTGTAAACTCAAAGTCTCAAGTCCATAATTATCTTTCCTAGACCCCAATGAGAAACGAGTGTCAACTATTGAGTGATGACTCCATTGGGATTTGTTGCTTCCTCCTTGAGCTACATAATGAGGAGAAAAATCAGGTTTCAAAAGTTGAGTGAAGCCAAGAATTTTGAAGACACGAGGACTTAAAGATTCATAAACAAGATGTGTCTTGAAAACCTTGTAAAAAATTTTGAATTTTATGTAATGTTGAATCCTCCATATATGCCATTAATTTTGAAGAAATTTCACATATGAATGTAAATGTTTGTAAGTTTGTGTCGTGTATTAGAGATCCTCTTCATCAATATTTATATATCTAAGATATGTATATTAATTTACATATTATGATATATTAAATTTATTTATATGCCAACAAATTTTATTTTTAATATCTTTAAGTAAAAAATATTTTATTCTAATTATTAATATATTAAGTGATTGAGACAATGTACACATTTTAAATAAATTTTTATTTAACTTTTACTTCAAATACTATCTAAAATTATTTACTAACTATTTTATTTATTATAATTATTTCAAAATTTTTACTTATTATATTATTTATTTGATTAAAAAATATATTCACTTTTATTTTTATACTATTCACTTCTTCTTTTTTCCAAGTTTTTAAACAAATTATTTACTAAACATCTTAATACATAATTATTTCAATAGTTTTACTTATTATTTATGTTTTATTTAATATATATTAAAACTATCATACATATCTTTAAAAAAATATATGTAAAAGTTTTTGAGAGATATCTTTCTTGAATATTTTGAATTAGGTTGTTGTATATAAGTTGAATAGATGCCTTGGAAATAATATCTCTTGACATATTTTCCATTGTTTTTCTAAGGACAGGTGTGCTAACAACCTCCAAATTGGAAAAAGAAAAAGAATTATTTGTTTGTCTAAATTATTTTAATAAATAAATCATTTTCATTGAGTTATAATATTTGAACCACTATGCATAAGTTTAAAAGAGAAATAGAGATTCATGTTTCACGAGAAACCTCTAGAACTACGTGTTTAGTGGTTCATTCAAAATCGTCTTGCCTATATATCCTTTTAAGGGAAATAGAGGTTTCATAGTTCATGTCCATAATCATAATATGACATATTTAATGACATATTTCTTTATACTAATGTGTCTCTTTAATAGAATAAAAGGGTTTGAAGTTCACATCAATAGTCATAATATGTCATATATGATATAAATCTTAGACCCATACTTATTCTTGTTATATTTTATTTAAAAAACTATTATTTTTAAATGATAGAGATCCATCTCTAGATACATATAAAAATAGAAAAAAAAGGGAAAAATTTAGTTCTAAAATATTCATACAAGAAAATTGCAATTCTTTAAAATCAAAATAAATCTATCTCAAGCTTGATCCAAACTCAATTTTATTTGTAAAATTTCCCTTATAATTTCTTACTTTCCAGCTTACTTCATAACTACATATATAAAATTAAAAATTACCAAAATTCCTTTTTATAAATATTCTTTCACAACCATTTCAAATTTGAGTTTAATTGATCGTCCTGTCAAACCTACCTTTGAAAGTATATAAATACAGAAAAAATGGCAAACTGTGATAGTAAATTACCATCACAATCTAGCTAAAATAAAATGATTAGGCAAAGACAATGGTTTTTTCCCCCTAAAATTTCAAGCTAAAATAAAAATACCGATTTTTTCACGCTCCAGCATACGTCTAATTTGAAGATGATGGGTGCCAACTCTAAAAAGACTCCAAATTGAGATAAGCACTCTATAAATGTCAATTTAAAATCTACTTTAAAGAATAAGTGAATCCATATGCGTGAATTATATATATACAATAATTTTGCTTGATTAAAAACTCATAAAAGTATAAAGCTCACCAAATTCAATAAGAAAAAATAATATTTAAAGAAACAAAAATTCTTAGCATTAACAAAATTTAGCTAGGATTTACTTTGCCCTGAAATTTAAGGTTATTTTACACATTGAACTTAAAACGACTTCGCTGCAATTGGTTTTCCAGGATATACTGATCTTCCATAAAAATATGAAAATGTTACAGTTGAGCGCTTGAATCAAAACCCGATTGAACAGTCGGATTGAAATTCGCAAAGGTTTTATAATCTGTATTTCACAGTATACAATCAAATGATCTGAATATAATACCTCAATAAATTATATCTTACTGGAAGAACATACGACGTGAGAGATAAAATGTATAAAATTTTGAAACAAATTATTTATTACAAATCTTAAATGTATATTGGTTGTGTTTTATTTTTTGTTAACACTTCATGACATTAACTTCACCTCTTGTTGTCACTGTAGTTATGCATGCATCTTGATGTAATTAAAATAATTCTAAATTAATATAAAATAATTGAAAATTAATATCTATACTAGTTTTATTCGTTCTTGTGAATCATATTTGTACACTTTATTTAATATATTTTAAAAATAACATAAATATCTTAAATAAATCTATCTAAAAAATGTCTATCATACATATTATATATTAAACTTATTTATATGTAGGAATACCAGTTTTTTTTTTTTAATTGAAGAGATTTTCTAAATCAAGATAAATAATTTAATTTTTATCTCAAATCTATTTACAATTTATGTCTCAAGCAAATAACTTTTCAATCATTTTATAAACTATTTAATTTTATTTTATTATTTTAATAATTTTATTTATCATTATATTTACTAAAATTTACAACTATTTTATTCAATTATTTTCTAAAAATTGTGAAACAAATTATTTATTTCATTATATACATATATATTTCAATAGTTTTACTTACTACTTTATTTATTGCTCAATAGATAATTTATTCACTACAATTAAATTATTAAAATTATACCTACAATTTTAATATATTTTGTAAAACAATATTTAATAGTTTCTATCTTTGTGTATTCTTTCTTTACTATTGATACTTTATAGTTTAAATGATACTCTATTTTATTTTAGAAAGCATAATAAATATTTAATATTTTTATGTGACTTTTGAATTTATTTTTATAAAAATCACTATTCATTATTAATCATTTTATTTGTAAGTTGCTTAAAAAAAATGAGAGTATTAACCCATCATTATATTGTACCCTTGCTGTCTTTATAGCTTTGGCCTAATAAAATAAAATAATTCTATAATAAAATATAATAACTGAAATCTCATATACATCTGAATTATATTTATTCTTATAAATCATATATATATCATTGAAAAAAAAAAAAAAAACTAAAATGAAAATTCATATTTTTTCAAATTTAAAAAAATTAACATTTCAAATTGTAAATAAACCGTCAAATAATTAAATGGCTTAAGAGAAGTCAACGAAAACATTATTTAATTCATATTAAACCAGTGATATACTCTAATTTAACTCTACGTCAAATGGTGCATTGCAATCGAAAATGCACACTAGTTTGGCAAAGCAGGACATCAAAGGGTGCATCGTAATAGTGCTCTAAATTGTCGTTTAAGGAAATATTTCACTTTCTTGCTTTAGCAAAGCCTAAAACGATTGAAACGCTTGAATTTGACTGAATGACTTTACAGGAACAAAATTCCACTGCCATGTTTGCACGCCAGTCACGCTTTGCTTCCGATACAAAGCTTGCCAGAGAATTTCAAACGTCATGCTTGAGTACCGAATTAGCGTGTATTTTGGTTTCTTAGAAATCAACGCGGTTCAACTCATGAAAGTGGCATGGAAAATAAGTAGTGGGCATGCAAATAAATGACTGCCAATGACCGCCCCAGTTACTCGCCAAAAGTAAACTCCATACAAACATCATGTAAATATACCGACCAAGAAGTCAAAAATTTCAACTCAGTGGAAAGGGTAAGAAAATGAACATTTCCTAGATTGCCGATATCCTAGGAGGGGCCCTAGCAATATTCAAAGAATTATAATGTGGAAAAGTGCATCTTTAAATAACCTAAATTTAGACATTCGGATTAAAATTGGTTGGTGAATTAGTTATTTACCGATGTTAGCAGTCTTTCCAAGTTAGGCGCAAGGTTTGGGCATGCGTGGAAAATGCAGGAATGATTACAAAGAGCATGTTGTGTCTGCAAAGATTTCATAAGGTAGACTGCAACTGTGGGACGGTGCCCAAAAGTTGACTGCAACAGAATCAATGAACACTCGCTAGAGGGATCTTCAACTTACCAATACAGGAAGAAAGCGGATCGAATTAATTCTAGAATAAGTGTACCGAAGGATGAAGTCATGTATAAGTCATGAAGTCGTCATAGAATTCTGCTGTGCAGTGGAGCTTTGGATTAGATTTTTATTAAGAAAATGGCAAGGTGGACATACATCATGCTTCCGTATGAGCAATACTAAGAATCCTGCCCGCACTGTAGATGTCAATCTCCATCAGGCCATCCCCATGGCACCTGTGTCTCCATCAACCCATGTTGCATGCAACGTTCCGAAGAGCATTAATGGGCTAAACTCATTTGCCCCCGCTAATACTAGTAGGTCTGCCCTTATAAAAGCCTTACAGATATCTGTCTTTCTCCATTCGAAATTTAGTGGTTGTGCAGTGGAGGATACTAGCAGCGGAGCCCACCTGAGAGATGTCTGGTTGTGAACATTACACCCATTTCTGAATTCCCCATCGGGGAAAGCAAAGAGAGTCTATAGTTTCCTCCACTAATGCTAGTGGTTATCATTCAATTAGTTTCTGTCTAGGGTTCCGTAGGGTTTTGCGCTGAAGAACATTAACAAAAATGGAAACCCAAAATCAGAAGGCCATTTCTAGCGTCAGGGCCAATTCTCTGGTGGCGCAGAAATGGATGAGCTTTGTTGCCTCAATCTGGATCATGTCAATAAGTGGCTCTAATTTTGATTTCTCAATATATTCCTCAACTTTAAAGACAGTTATGGATATTGATCAGATCAAGCTCAATAATTTAGCTGTGGCGTCAGATCTGGGGAAGCTGATCGGCTGGGTTTCCGGCATGGCTTGCATGGTTTTGCCCACGTGGGCCGTCTTAGGCATCGCCGTTTCTTTGGGTATGATAGGCTATGGTCTTCAATGGCTGGTAGTGAGCGGAACAATCGCACCCCTGCCCTATTGGGTGGTATGTAACAGACTACTTTAGAACCAAGCTGTGTATATGAATATAGATTAAAAAGCTTTCTTGTTACTGACAATCTTTTATTGTTACAACGCAGATGTATATATTGTGCATGATGGCGGGCAACAGCATCTGTTGGTTGAACACAGTGTGTTTCAGGGTGGCGATAAGTAATTTCCCTCGCAAGAGAGGAATTGCCTCTGGTCTGAGCACCAGCTATTCAGGGCTAAGCACAGTCATTTACACAAATCTCTCAAAACTCATAAAACCCAACAACCCTTCCTTTTATTTGCTCTTGAATGCTTTCGTCCCTGTGGTTGTTTGTGCCATCAGTGTGTTCTTCATCAGCAGTCCGCAGCCGAATACAGTGATAAAAGACGAGGATGAAGGCAGAGATTTGTATATATTCACCTTCATTGCAATTGTGACGGCGGTCTATTCCATCGTTTTTGAGTTCCTCCCCCACGGAGTCAAAGGCCAAGAAGGGGCGTACATGGCTGTGCTGGTTTTTCTGCTCCTGTCTCTTCTGTACGTCCCTCTGAAAGCAGCCCTGCGCATGAAGAAGCTCGAAAGGAGCGCTTCCACACGGGTGACTGACATCGAAGCCGCCACAGAAATGAGATCTTCGGGAGAGAAGAATTGGGGAGAATACATGCAAGAAATCGGCGAAATAGATCTCAGTAGTGACTACAAGGATTTCTGTGACCTACGCCGTCAAAATTCAACCCAACTTGAACCTGTGCAAAACCACATCACAGTGGATGACACGGAACAACAAGGGGTAAGAGCTCCTGCTGATACAGATATTGTTAAAAAGCCCGGGTTTTTCAAACCAGTCCCGCCCGTGGGAGAAGAGCATGGCTTTTGTCAGTTGCTTCGAAGCTTGGATTTCTGGTTGTATTATTTCGTCTACTTCTGTGGAGGAACTGTGGCGCTGGTTTACATCAATAATCTGGGCCAGATAACTCAATCGCTGGGATACTCCAAAACCCCAAAATTGGTCTCGCTTGTCTCATCCTTGGGATTTCTTGGGCGAATTGCATCCGGATTACCCGACTATTTCCAGGTCTGAATCTCTCTTCCTTTTCTATCATATTAATTTATCATTAGATGGGAGATAGAAAAAAGAAACTATGGGTTTTATGTGCTTAAATGAACAAAAGCTGGATACAAATCTTTCTTCCTTTTCCGTTTTCTGGTTTTATAATTATCATTACGTTCAAGAAAAATAAATCTGGATGAGTTTACGTTAGCCGTGTTAGAATAGCGAGCTTCAATAAATTAGAGAAATAAAACCACAACCTTCTCACTATCCTTGTAAACTGTGAAGTCTTCCTGCTACTGAAAAAGTACAGAATTAGGTGATCAGCTTAAATGCTCTATTTAAGGTGGATACCTTGTCTTTAAAGCCGTCAAAGTAAAGCTTTACAGGTCCGGCCCGAACATTAAACGTGACATGAAGGTTGCCATTGTAAACTCTACTCCACTGAACCGTCTGATCATAAGGGAAGTAGAACACGTTTCATGCAATCCAACTATTGCTCTCCACCATTAATTTTAGGATTGATAGATTACCTAGCCTTACAAAAAAAAAAAGAAGAAATAAAAGAAAACAATTTATTTCAACAATTCAAAGGAATTGAATAAAAATTGATTAAATTTTATTTCTTAAAATTAGAAAAAAACAATTTATTTCAACAATTCAAACGAATTGAACAAAAAAAATGATCAAATTTTATTTCTTAAAACAATTATATATACATATGATTCTTTTTATTATATATTTTGATGTCTTTTTCTTTTCATTAAAGAAGGGATATATCTTTATTATCTTTTATGATATGTTATAAAAATCTAAATGGTTTGAATTTGTTTTCAGAGCATCAATCGAATATTACCAAGGCCAACTTGGTTAGGAATATGGATGTTGCCCATGGTACCTGCTTTGTTCTTTTTGTCTTTCTTCGATCAAAAGCAATGGATTTTGTACGGTAGCACTGCCATTATTGGCATCTCTGCAGGGGCCATAACCAGCGTAGCAGTGCCCACGTCTTCAGAACTGTTTGGTATGGAGCATTTTGGTGTGAACCATAACATTCTCATCTCCAACATTGCTTTCGGCTCGCTTCTCTTTGGTGGCATGGCAGGAACGATGTATGATCACACTGCATCTTCAATGACCACCAACCATAAAGCAATTAATTGCTTGGGAAAAGCTTGTTATGCTAAGACCTTTTTAATATGGGGAGGTGTGTGTTCATTTGGACTTCTACTTAGTATAGTTTTGTGTTTTAGAACAATAAAATTGTATAAAACTCTACACAAAAAAAATGCAATGCTAATCAATAGATCTCAAAGGTAATTAAAAGTCAAAAATAAAATAGAAGAGAATATATTAAAGCTCGATGGCTTCTTACCTGCCTACATGATTGTAAAGTTAGGCAACCTTTTTCATTATAATTGATTTAATAATATATCCAAATCCATTTTTCCTTTAAATTATGTCTTATACATTCATATATGTTATTTTTTAATTTTTTGAAAGTCCAAATTATCTTTATTGAAATATAATATTTAAAAAATCTAATTGGGTGTATTAGCAATACAATACACCCAACTTTATTTCAGAACAATATTAAAAGCACCCATAGCACTAATATTAAAACAATGCATAATATTTCTTTAATAATCAAAAGAAGACAATTACGGTGTAAATTAGAATCATTATTGTGTGCACATGATCAAACTCCATAACCGTTTAGATTAGATTTACAAAACTCGGACTACATACGACTGTGGTAACCTCATAAGATAGCGATGGTTTAGAAATATATGTCCACGCACATTCAAAGTAATTTTAACCCGTTCTGTCACGGGAGGCGGGAAAGAAAATGTGGAGACTCTTTAAGTCCAAATCGATCCACTTAACTAGTCAAATAAGCTTCACAATGTTACATCAAAACAGATGTGTCCCACTTCTTGTCTGCTATTATGGAGAACGCTTTCACACCCATTTATTCATGGAGAAGACTTTAGTACCCTCTTACAAATTGAGTTATTTATTAAAAAAATGGATATAATTTGATTTGATGGTGGTATGTATTATTTTCTTTGTAAATTATATCAAAGATCTAAAATATATAATTTAATATATATATTTTCGATTAATTATTTTTAAATAATTTAGTGAAGATATAATAAATATCTTTTTATAAGTTATATCAAAGAAACAATTAATTATGTAATGATATTTTTTATTTTTTTATTTTTAAAATAATTTTTTAAATATTTTTAATCAATTTAATAAAACTATAATTAATAGGATTACATCATGAATAACTTCAATTATAAAAAAATATATAAAAAAAAACTGTATTATTAATTATTTAAACTTTAAAAAGAATAGTTTTAAACTTCTTTTTTTGAAAAGTTCAAAATTAACCGTTAGACAATTAGATTCTCCACCCTTGGCATGTAATAAACGTAACTAGGTACACACTAACAAACAATATAAGGCATACCTAAAATCTCGCCTTGAGGGGCGTAAATCCGTACATCACCTTAAATATATGCCTGCACGAGTGAAGATGCCTTCATCGCCACGCATTACTTACACAAACGGAACTTTTTCAGGTTACGTCTGTTTATAAATTCCAAAATTAATATTTTTGGAGAGAGTTTCGTTTTCTCTGTAATGTAATTTTTTTTGGTTAAACGAAGGCTTCATAATAAGCTATAAACATATTTTATGTGTATTTTGTTTAATAATTCAATCGGAAAATAAGTTAATGTATATATCAATGTAATATTAGTTTTAAAGAAGGAAAATGGAGCAATGTAAAGGAGGACAAATAGAAAAGCATGACGATGTTGGGACTTAAAGTGTTGCATTAAGGAGGAAAAGTGAGAAATGTAGATCTAAAGATAAAACAAAAAAACAAAAAAATTATGGAAGGAGATAATTTTCTTAATGATAAGAGTTGATTATTTTTGTATTATATATTGATTTATTAAAATATGTATGGTAGTATGTGTTACTTTTTAGTTACAAGAAACAATAATTGTAGATGATAATTTTTATTTGTATGTGTTATTTTTTCAAATATAGTACATTGAACTCATTTTTCTTTATGGTATATGTGTCAATTTTACAAGTTAAAATTTACTTTTTTGGACCTCATAATTTTGGATCAAATAATATTAATTTTTTTGAAAAATACATGTAAATAGCTCACAATTTTAACTTAGTAAAGAAGAATTAGCACCCAATAGCTAGCTTCCAATAATGTTGTTTGTTTACTCTAGTATTGGAAAAACTACTATAGCTCCTCAACCACAACTTAGCTTGCCCCATTCTTGACACAACTTTTAAAGAAAATTTTTAAGCCTACAACAATTATTTGCCTTTCAATAGTTAACTGTATAATCTACCTTAAGGGTTGATTATTTTTATCATTAAATTGCAATCAAGGGGACCACTCTCATTATATTGCACTTCATTATTTCTAGTTCAAATTTAAAATTAAAAAGTTTATCCTTTATACAAAGGATTATCTACATATCCTTAACAATTTATCCAACTTTTACATATTTCTCTATCCAATTACATAGTATTAAAAAAAACTCATTCTCATAACTTAATATGAGAGTTATTATCTATGAACTCATTCATCCATTCAATACCTTTATTTATTTTCCATCCCATTTCCAACTTTTAAATTCAATTCACTTCATTAGTTTCTTTTTTTACAAACTAATTGATTCCTCTATAACATTGTCCTATCAATCAATGACATATCTACTTTGTAAACTCCTTAGATATTATCTACTACTTTTTATTATACATCCAACTCTTGATATTCTTTCGTTTCAAAGCTCCATAAAATTTAGCGTGAACCATATGGGTTTTGAATGTTCTATTTTATTTTTTTATTAATATAATATAACTAACTCTATTAGTCCTATTAATGAGAGTTAAGAGATGAAATTTTAATATATGTTTTCATTTTTTTCTCATTTTTCTAATGAACATCAATTTGATATTGAAAATAATCACATGTATTTAGGACAATAAGAAAAATAGTAAATAATGTCTAATTTTTTTAAAAAATAATCTTACATTTTATGTTAATGTCTTTATTTGATGAAGGAAAAAATTAATTATATTCATATTACAATATACAATGGCATTATAAAATCTCATATCATAATGATATAAATATAAATAAAAACTAACACATAACCAACATATATTTTAAAAAATAAATTAAAGAACTATAAAATATTTTTAAAATAGTAAATAATGTCCAATTTTTTAAAAAAATAATCTTACATTTTATGTTAACGTCTTTATTTGATGAAGGAAAAAAATAATTATATTCATATATAATATACAATGACATTATAAAATCTCATATCATAATGATATAAATATAAATAAAAACTAACACATAACCAACATATATTTTTATAAATAAATTAAAGAACTATAAAATATTTTAAAAATAGTAAATAATGTTCAATTTTTTTAAAAAATAATCTTACATTTTATGTTAGTGTCTTTATTTGGTGAAGGAAAAAATTAATTATATTCATATATAATATACAATGACATTATAAAATCTCATATCATAATGATATAAATATAAATAAAAACTAACACATAACCAACATATATTTTTAAAAATAAGTTAAAGAACTATAAATTTTTATATTTTTTAAAGACTTGAGGAATCTGTAGTGTATCTGTACCTTTATAAACTGGTATCCGTCCCTTATAAACTATAGTGCACCTGGTAAACTCCCTCCAGTACCACGGAGACAATGGGGGGACTAGACCTCGTGACTTCTTGCCTGCAAAGAATGTTTTAGTCAATCGAACTAAACCCACCACCCAGAACTATAAAATAGTTGTTAAATAAATAATATAATTAAATAATTTTAAAATAAAATATAATAATTATTTAAATAAAAATCTTTAAGATAATAAACTATGTGATTAATTTTAATGCTAACCCTTTCCTTAAAAACACGCATTTGAATAAATGTAACAATTATTTTTCTATGATTAAATGAGATGTCATCCCTCCACGTGGGGGACTCCTTTGATAACCATTGACACCTTCCCTTCTCTTTTTGTGTCGTGGAGAATAACGAGAGTGAAAATAATGAGACTCCTTTCATTCGCCCAACCCATACAATTTGGAACTTTTTATACGCCCAACCCATGCGATTAAGACCATCTTATTTTAACTTATACTATGACTTTTAGCTTTTCGTATTAATTCATGACTTCTACATATATATGTATAATATAATATATATTATGAAATAATATCACATATAATATAATATTTAATATTTTATCTAATATAATATATAATTATGTTGAGAAATATTTTATAATGGTAGTAAGATAGAAGTATCATATTGTGATTATATAAATCAAAATACAATAAATATATATGTTAAAAAATTATAATGATTAAATAGTTCTTAAATAAATAAATAAATTCTTAATATTCACTAATATCAATTGTAGGTACCTAAATTTGTCCAAACCTGACACATATTCAACTTTATCTTATCCTAGCATAAGTTAAATAAAGACAATTATTTATTTAATATTTACAACCATCCCTTAGCCTTTTATGTTATCTTTAACCTTTATTATTTTCTTGGAGGTCACACATTTCTTTCGACCCTAGATACCCTAGGAAAGTACTAGACTTTATAGAGTGATCCCACAATAGTGGTTTACAATTTTTGGCCAAACTGTACACTGAAATTATTATTTTTAACTAAATCTTCACATTCAGGCACCTATAGCAGCTAAACCGTGAAGAATTTGAAGATGATGTAAATTAGAGTCTCATCACTTTTTTTGTAGATTCTAAAAATATTTTTTTCAAAATTTTTGGAATAAGATTGCACTTCTTTTTCCACCTCCCACGAAAACTAGTTTTTTTTTCAAACAACAGCATTTTTAAAAAGTGATGCTCACCGTATACAACATTACTTTTTTTGTATGAAATATAAAATTCTAATTTTTTCGAATTTAGATTTGTAACTATGATATCTAGCACTTTCATTTAGTCTCATAATTTTTTATTGAAGATTTTTTATTTAATAGAGTTTCGAAGTCAAACCAATTGCAATTCAAACATAGGCGAACTGTATACAACATAACTTTTTCTGTATGTATCGCAATTCATTTTTTTTTTTTTAATGGATCAAGGACATCAATACCCAGAACGAACATATTTAAAAAAAAATTATTTTGATAATTTTCTATTTTTCCACATGTGCAAAATGTAGAGCTTTATTTTCGATGAAAAACCTATGTTTAATAAAACTAAAAAAACACATACATAATGAAACCAAAACATATTAAAATTATATTCGTGGGATAGCTCATTTAGAGGACTACCATAATCATTTGAAATAAATTTTAAATGAATTCATTTGATCCTCCAAAAGCTAAATCAAAAGTGTTTTTTTATCAGCATTTTGATAGGTGTAAAGGAGACTCATTTATAGGTATGGTTTAAAACTAGAGAGGTTCTATCCAAGGGGCTTTGATCTGAGGTGGTTTGATCAAACCCCCTTCAATTGGAATTCTTAAAATAGAACTTTTAAAGGCTTAAGTCATTATATTTTCTAAAAATATGTGATTTCAACAAAAATTAGTTCCTCTCAGAAATTGTAAACCAGCTTTGTGGGATCACCTTTTATCGTTTTTCGATACCTCGACAAGGTATCAAATTTTTTCCTTCTTAAATTCCACGATGTTAAACTTCATTCTTTTTTGATACCTTGACAAGGTATTTGACTTCTTCCTTCTCCAATTTCTCAGTATTGAATTTTTCATTATTTTCTAATACCTTGACAAGGTGATGGCACCTTCAAATATTTTGAAGTGCTAATGCATTTTCAAGTGGCGATAAAGGCTAGGCATACTTCTTGTCAAATCTGCCCTGGAGCCTATTTTTGATGATTAAAATTTTGCAACTCAAATGGAATCTTGCAAATCCGTATGGTAGAAAGTTTCTTAGTACATATGGTAGTGTTTCTGCTCAGTTTCATGCTTCCAAGATTAGTTCTGATGGGATATCAAATATTTTTCTAACTGCACCTGGGCTAGATTTGGTATTCTGGAAAGTTGGAAATCTTCAAATTCTGAGGGTGACCCATTTCTCATTTTGGTCTAAAACATCTCCAGTTCCATTTTCATTAAAATTGAAGTCCATATGATGTATTATTTTAATGTGTTTTGGTTGTGGCAAACGCCTCCAGCAGGCCCATTTACAAAGGAGGTACTTGAATTTTTATTGTTGCAAAAAATCTGATTGAAAAACCATGTTTTATTTAATTGATTAGGCTCACTCGCAAAAAATTGTGGCTTCAAGTGTTCCCGTTTGTGAGCAACAAATGTTCAGTGTTTTGCCAGCAAGAAAAAATGATTTTTCCTCTTTGCAACTTCTAAAAATTGATTGTTCCTTTGAAATATTGTGGGGGAATTTAAAGATCATTTTTATATGTTTTGTGATGAAATTGAGGTTGAAGCTTTTCACCCATAGCCTTTACCTGCTAGCCTGTTGGAGTTTTTGAGAGGTTTTGTGAGGGGCGCGGGTTGGCAGGGAAGCCACTTTTTGGCATTTTTTAGGCTTGTACTTGGATTAAATAAGTGTCCTATCCCTATTTGAACACTTGGTTAAGGTTTTGGAGCATTCAAATTGAAGAAATTGGTTGATATCTTGCTCTAAAATGCTCAGAAATTGCTTTTTACGTCCAACTACAACAAAAAATGACTTGCACACTGGCAAATCAAGTTAACAACAATTTCTCACACCTTGGGAATGTTTTTAATGTTGTTTGACACATTTTCAAAATTCCATTCACATCAAAAATGCCCAACAATCATTTCTCACGACTTGCACATGGCAGCCATTTAAATGTTTTCTCCCTCTTGCAACGTGTATGAAGAAGATTTTGTATTTGTTTGAAAAGTAAAAATGGTGATGCAAAATTTGCAAGCTTAATTGAGGCAAAATTTGTTGCAAGCTAAATGTAGCAGGAAAATAGTTGCAAGCTAATTGTTTGACAAAATGCAAGATTTGATCACAAAGGAAACAAAGGCATTCTGTGGAATTGAATGGGTAAAATGTGCTAAGTTAAGTGCATTTTTCTTGATATTACTATATGGGTTTTTAGCGAGAGGTAATATTTTTCACTTTCCAAGTGAAATTGCAGCAACAAAACTACTTTTACACCCAAGTAAAAACATTGCACGGGATTTGCAATAACAAAGTGACAAAGAATAATTTAGTTGCAGGAATGAAGAAAAAGGAGGAGGGAAATTAGGGTAAAATGGCATATTTCAAAATTCCAAATTTGGGGCTAAACTAGTGGCAAGTGTTAGGCAGGGATTAAATTTGAGTTTCTTCTTTCTCTTTATATAGTAATCTCAGTTTCATTTGTGAGGGTTCTGGAATTTTTGAAGAAGAGTTGTAAGGGGTAGGCTTTTAGATTTGTGCAGAGAAATAGAGGGAAATTCTTTGCAAATGTTTTGGTAATTACATTGCATATTTTGATTGCAACATATATCAGTTGAAGCGTAGAAATATAGGTTTGATAAAAAATGGGTTGATAACAAAAGGGTTATGATACACCTACTTCTCTAATTTCATTCAAAATGCAAGTTATAGAAGAAAATTTTGAAAACTAATAGAAAAAACTATCAAAATGTTGATATGTAAAGGTGAGAATGATGTGTATCTATCACCAAAGATGCTTTCTTAGACCTCATTCGCCCTATGGTGAATGGGTCCTAGCTAGGGCTCCTAGAAAATTCTTTTTGGGTTATGTTCTGCTAGGTTTGCACTCCCAAATTCTAGTTGTTCATTGTCAGAAAGATGAAAATAAATCTTGTAGGGTAAGTGCAAAAAGATAGAGGGAAAAAAAGGGGGCTTAAGTGGCCACCTTTTTTTCCGAAATCGGGAATATTGGCCTTGGACATGAAATTGAGGATAGTTACACTCAAAATTTTGAGATGCAAAAAAAACAACGATCGTAGTTCTCTGAGTCTACTTTCTAAATTACTAATTTATTTTGAAAATGGTTGAGATTAAGGGGTTCAAAAGAGGGGCCCATAGAAATTGGTGTTGTTTTTGTCAAAAAAACATAACATAGCAACTTTTGTGGGTACCTCTAGCATGGTGAACTTTCTTTTAGTATTTTTAAAATTTCTTTAATGAGAGATTAGCTAACCGTATGTAGTTTCTGCATGATTTTTCTAATATTTTTTTAATGAATATTTGATTTTTTACTAATTTTCAAAGTGGACACTTCTTGAAAAACAAAATTTTGGCCATGCTACCCCTACAAATTTTGGAAACTAATTGATTTTTTCTTAATATGTGAAGAATGGAGTCTAGTTTCTAAAAATGTAATTTATTTGAAATTTCCTTGAACGGTTAATTTATAACAAAAAAACACCCAACACTAGTTTTTCCAAAAATGAGACACATAATCAAAAGAAATTATAGGTCAAAGGCTTAACATTGTCAAAAAGTTAAAAAAATTACATCGTTAGATATCTAAGAGAGAGCTAAACATTACCCAGGTGTTCAATTTTTTCAACATTGAAACACATGCAATCTTGATGGTGAGCACAAACTCGATTATGTGAAATATTGTAGAATCTACAAAAGCATGTCCCAGGTCGTTAGGAAGGCCCTCCAAGCCTTTGGGTTGGTATTCCAAGGCAAATACCAAGCCCAAGGCTTGGGGATTCCCAAAGAAAGATATAATGTGAGCGTGTTATAACACGCTCGCATTATATCTTAGTTTTGACATGGTTTTTGCATTTGTGCAAGACATCTCTAGCAAGACATAATGAGAGTGCATTATAATGTGCTCACATTATGTCTTTCTTTGTGTTAAATCCTACTCTATTGAATGTATGTTTATTTATTTATATATTTGTATGTAAGTATGCGTGTATGCCATGTATGTGTCTATGCATGCTTGTATGTATGTATGCTCGTATCTATGTAAGATTGTATGTACATATGTACATGTATGCTTGTATGTATGTAAGATTGTATGTACATATGTATTATGCTTGTATGTATGCAACTATGTATGTATTTATGTATGTCTTTAGAGGGATGGAGATTTTTAAGGGAGAGAGAGAGAGTTGTCTAGGTAGGGTGGGAGGGAGAGATGGAGGGAGAGACTCGAGAGAGAGAGAGATAGAGGTAGAGAGGTAGTGAGAGAGAGTCTTGAGAGAGGGAGAGGGGGTGGAAAGGAGAGACTAAGAGAGAGGGAGTGGGAGAGAAGGGGTTGGAGTGAGAGGGACTTAACTAGGTAGTGTGGGAGGGATAGAAGGAGAGAGAGAGAGAGAGATGAGGGGTGGGAGAGAGAGAACTAAGAGAGAGAGAGGGGGGAGAGAGAGAGAGAGAATTATGTAGGTAGGGTGCTAGAGGGAGAGACTTGAGAGATAGGTAGTGAGAGGGAGTGTGAGAGAGAGGGAGTGGGAGAGAGAGGGATTGAGAAAGGGAGTGTGAGAGTGAGATACCTAAGAGAGGGAGAGGGTGTGGGAGGAAGTGACCTAAGAGAGAGGGAGAGAGAGAGAGGGGGGTGGAGTGAGAGGGACTTATCTAGGTAGGGTGAGAGGGATAGATAGATAGAGAGAGAGAGTTACCTAGGTAGGGTGTTAGAGGGAGAGACCTAACAGAGGGGTGGTGGGAGGGAGAGACCTAAGAGATAGGGAGAGAGAGGGAGTGGGAGAGAGAGGGAGTTATGGAGAGGTAGTGGGAGGGAGATAAATAGAGATAGATATAAGGAGAAAGAGAGAATGGTAGGGATTGATTGAGCGAGAAGTACATAGAAAGAGGGAGAAGGTAGATAGAGACAATTAGAGAGGGTAGGAGAGAGGGAGGGAGAGATAGGTGAGATGGATAGATAGAGAAATAGGGATAGGAGTTGAGGGTATAGGGTTGAGGGATTAAGGTGGAGGACCTATAGGGTTGATGGTTTAGGGTATCGGGTTGAGGGATTAGGGATGAGGGTAGAGGTTATTGGGTTGAGGGTAGAGGGTATAAGGTTTAAGGGTTTAGGGTTTAAGGGTTTAGGGTTGAGGGTTTATGGTTGAGGTTAGAGGGTTTAGGGTATAGGTTTGACGGTATTTGGTTGAAGGATTAGGGTTGAGGGTAGGGTAGAGGGTATAGGGGTCGAGGTTTTAGGGTTTAAAGGTTGAGGGATTAAGGATTGAGGGTTGAGAATTGAGGGTTGAGGGTTTAATGTATAAGGTAGAGGGCATAGGGAAGAGGGTAGAGGGTGGAGGGTTTAAGGGTTGAGGGTTGAGGGTTTCAGCTTGAGGGTAGAGGGTTGAGGGTATAGGGTTGAGGTATTAGGGTTGAGGGTCCAGTGTATAGGGTAGAGGGTAGAGGGGTAGAGGGATTAGGGTTTAAGGGTTGAGGGTAGAGTGCATAGGGTTGATGGTTTAAGGGTTGAGGGATTAAGGGTTGAGGGTTAAGAGATTAGGGTAGAGATTTTACTTGGGTTTAAGGGTTTAAGGGTTGAGGGATTAGGGTTGAGGGATTAATGTATTGGGTAGAGGGTAGAGGGTAGAGGGTAGAGGGTAGAGGGTTTCAGGGTTTAAGGGTTGAGGGTTGAGGGTTGAGGGTTGAGGGTTGAGGGTTGAGGGTTTATTGTTTAAGCATTTAAGGGTTAAGGGTAGAGGGGATGTTGGAAAATGTGCCTAAACTACTGGCTTGGAACTTTCAAACTTGGCATGTTTTTCATTTCTTGGCCTATATGTCACAGAATCGTTGAAAATCCAAACTTCAAAACAACATGTTGGGGGCTTTGGAATTCTTGAAACTTTCGATAGACTGGTCACTAGATCATAGGAAGTTGAAACGTTGAAACCTATGAGTCATAGGTTGTGAAGTTTGTGAAATCCTTGATGGCCCAATAAGCTTTCATGTCACACCTAGCTCTACATCGGTGAGACATTGTGTGGTTGGCGAGACTTCCCCCATTATCTCTGAGTGACAAACTGATATCCCTTCTTGTGGCATCGTTTTTACATTGTTAGCGAGAGTAGCTCACTTCAACGAGAGTATTTGAGATGTCTCTTCTACATTCCAAAAATCTGCTGGAGTATCTTGTCAGTAGGAGGTTGTACTATTTTCGATACATTGGACAATGTCTCCTCGACATCTTGATGGTAGGTTGGAAGACTCTTGTCAGTGTGACTTTGTGAGTTCGCTGAGATTTTGTGAAATGTCTCTTTGAGGAGTCGATAAGCCGGAAGACTTGGAATGGTAAAGTGAATATCGATGAGACATTTGTGTATCAGTGGGAGAAGTTAAAATCTCTCATCGACATGTTGATGGACTTGGTTGATAGTATATCATGAGAAGCATGTATCATTGCGACTTAGACAAATTGGAGAGAGGTTTGTGGTTGTCTGATCAATGGCCCGATATCGTAATTGTTGCATACATGAATTGAAATGATTGGTTTTCTTATATGGTCTGTGATGTAGAATAGATGGTTTCCTTCTTGGTAATGTTGTAACGTGCAATGGATTGAAGGGTGATCATGTTGTAGAGTTCAAGGAGGGAACAAGGTTGATCAAGGAAATGTTATTTTTCCTGAGTTGACATTGTAATTTAACATCTGAAGAGCACGAGTCTAAAACTCTATATGTGAACATTGTTTACTGTAATAAAATGTGACTTTACTTGGTGTGTGGTTTTTTCTCCCATAAGGTTTTTTCCACGTTAAATACTGGTGTTCAATTTTATATATGATTCTAATTGTCTATTTTGTTTTAATTGTGCATCTTTAATGAACTGTAATTCCAAATTGAACCTTACTATCTATATTTCTCCTCTTAGAATTAGCATTAGGAAAGAAATTCCACACTTGGGCTTTCCTTACAAGTGGTATCAAAGCCTAGAAAGTTGTGTTATCCTTGTGGGTTGGATGGGTGTTTTGTGCCAATTCTGAAGTAGGAGTCTTGTAGAGGAATTTGGTAATTTTGATTGCAGATCAAGATGGCAGGCACATCAAGAAGAGTAGAAATTTAAAAATTCAATGGTGGCAATTTTGAGTTGTGGAAACTCAAAATGGAAGACCTATTGGTGGATAGAGATCTCAGGATTGTTGTTTCTGGAACTAAACCTTTAGCCATGAAGCAAGAATATTGGGACTTCGCAGATAGAAAAGCTAAAGGGTTGATAAGACTCTATCTAGTAGACTTTGTTCTCTTGAACGTTCATGAAGAGAACTCTACATCTTCTTTGTGGAAGAAACTTGGTGAGATTTATCAAGGAAAGTCCTTAGTGAATAAGTTATTCTTGAGGAAGAAGTTGTACTCTTTAAAAATGGAGGAAGGGGCATATGTGGTTGATCATCTGAATACCTTGAATATGCTCATTGCTTAGTTAACATTTGTAGGTGTGAAGATAGATGATGAGGATCATTGTATGCTTCTATTATGTTCTTTTCCCAACTCATGGGATCATTTAGTGATGGCTATTGGGATTATGACAACCAATTTCAATATGGAATATGTGGTTGGTTCATTTCTATCAAAAGAGATGCGAAGGAAATCTTCTAAGATGGCAAAGGAGGCTTTGGTTGTTCGAGGTAGATTGAAGGATAAAGGCAAGAAAAAAGACAAGAATTCTAAATCAAAGTCTAAAGGGAGATCAAAGTCTCCTAGAAAAAATTCCAAGGTGAAATGCTAGAATTGTGGGCAGCTTGGTCATGTCTGTAAGGATTGCAAAGAGGAGAAAAAGAAGAAGAAAAATAATTCTTTGGATAATGATTCTTCTCAGAGTGATGCAGATGCCTTCATTGTAGCCTTGGTAGCTCAAGCATCAGATGATGTCTAGCTAATTGACTCAAGTGCATTTTTCACATGACATCTCACAAATATTGGTTTATGAATTATGAAAAGTATGCTAGTGGAAAGGTGTATCTGGCAAGTGACTCATCTCTCTAAATTGTTGGTCATGGAAGATTCTGAATTCAATTTCCTAATGGAAGAATCAAAGGAATTGATGGCATAATGCATATACCAGGTTTGGCTCAAAATTTACTTTATGTTAGTAAGTTGAATGGTGTTGGTGTGCAAGTTGCATTCTCGAGTGGTGGATACAAAATGACTAGAGGATCAATGGTTTCGGAAAGGGGTGCTCGAATTGGTACCTTGTTCAAGCTAAACACACATGTTGTTCAATGTAACAGTGTCTCTGTGAAGTCAAGCAAGGTTGCTCGTGTAGAGAAGGAGAACAAAGTTCCTCTAGGGGAAAATTCTTTGGAGGTGAAACTCCCAGCAGAAAAGACCATGCTTTGGCATCAAAGGCTCAACCAAATTGGTGAGAAAGGTTTAAAAGCTTTGTAAAATAAAAACCTAGTTGAAGGGCTTGATGATTGTAACCTTGAGTTTTATTTTTGCGAATATTGTATATATGGGAAATAACATTGTGTTTCATTTTATTCTAGTCCTCATAGATCTTTTGGTGTTCTAGATTATATTCACTCTAATGTTTTTTGTCCAGTTAATATTCCTTCGTTATTGAAATCAATATATTATGTTTCATTTATTGATGATTATTCGAGAAGGGAATTTGTGTATTTTCTAAGAAGTAAATCATAATTTTTCAGTCGGTTTAAAGAGTTTAAAAAATTGGTTGAAAATCAAACTGGAAGAAAAATTAAATGCTTGAGGACAGATAATGGTGGTGATTTTTGTTTTGTAGATTTCAAAAGTTATTGCAAAGACCATCGATTAAAAAGGAATAAAACAACACCTTACACTCTACATCAAAATGGAGTTGCTGAAAGGTTGAATAGGACGCTAATGCAAAAGGCAAGAAGTATGTTGATAAATGTTGGTCTGGAGCAGAAGTTTTGGGTTAAGGCTATGGCTACATCATGTTATTTAATAAATCGATCTCCCTCTTCGACACTTGTTGATGTTATTTAATAAATCGATCTCCCTCTTTGACACTTGGTGCCTGCAAGAAATAAGACATAATCCAAAAAATATTTGTTATGAGAATTGTATGACATGGTAGTAATAAAAAAATATGTGGATGTACTAGAAAGTGTTTAATGGAAAAAATGAATCTTCTCTAAAAATAATTGGAAAGAATTAGACCAAAATGAATGATATAGATAATGATTTGATTGAAAAGGTTGTTCCTACTCATGAGAAGTGGAGGAAGGAGCATGTGCAATATGTGCAAGTGGAAAATCGAAATGCATAAGTGGATTAACTCAAAAGGTTTTCTATTGCATATGAACTTGTGTAAGTAAAGAAAGAGATAGATGATGCTACAAGTGGAGTTGAACAAATGAAGGCAAGCATTATTGAAGTTAGCAATTCCATGGAACAAATACAATTGGAAATGGATTGATAAGAAAAAGGAAATACTAGATCTAAGTGCAGAAAAAGAGAATCAGTTGGGTGGAGGCATGAAAATCTTATCTAAAAAGGAAGAAAAGTTCTCTAACGAGCTTGCGAAAAGAAACATCTGCATACTCTAACCATAAACACATTGCAAAAACAATAGTTGGAAATTCTCAAAGTGGAGTAGAACAATCGAAGACTAAAATTAACCATTTAGAAAAGAAATTAAAACACAAGAAGAAGTTGTCACAACGAAAAGAAGGGTAAGTTCCCCAAGATGGTTCCCAAAAAGGGGACCTAAGTGGACAACTTTTTTCTAAAATCAGGAAATACTGACCTTGGACATGAAATTGAGGATACTTAGACTCAAAATTTTGAGATGGAACAGAAAGAAGGATTCAAGTGCTCCGAGTCTACTTTTTAAACTACTAATTTATTTTGAAAATGATTGAGATTAAGGGGTTCAAACGAGGGATGTACACAAATTGGTGTTGTTTTTGTCAGAAGAAACATAACATAGCAGCTCTTGTACAACCCTCGTACGGTGAAATTTTTTTTAGTATTTTTAAAATCACAATGGTCAGAAGTTAGCTAACAGTATGTATTTGATGCACGATTTTTCTGATAAATTTTTAATGAATATTTGATTTTTTACTAATTTGCGAAGTGGACATATCTTGAAAATAGAATTTTGGCTGTGCTACCCCTACAAATTTTGGAAACTAATTGATTTGTTTTTTTTTTAATTTTTAAATTTTGTAGAATGGAGTCTAGTTTCTAAAATTGTAATTTATTTGAAAAATTGATGAACAGTTAATTTATAATGAAAAAAATACCAAACACTACTTTTTGGAAAAAAAAAGACATACAGATAAAATAAATTATGTTTGAAAGACTTAACATTTTCAGAAAGTGAAAAAAATTACATTGTTGGATAGCTAAGAGATAACCCAACATTACCCATGTGCTCAATTTTTTCAATATTGAACCACGTGCAATCCTGATGGTGAGCACGAACTCGATTATGAAAAATATGGTGGATTTTTTAAAAACACGTCTTTGGTCATTGGGAATGCCCTCCAAGCCTTTGGGTTGGTATTCCAAGGCAAATACCAAGCTTAAAGTTCGGTAATTCCCAAAGCAAGATATAACGTGAGCGCATTATAATGCGCTCGCGTTATATCTTACTTTTGACATGGTTTTTGCTTCTACAGGGAACATGTCTACTAGCCCATAATGCGAGCACATTATAATGCGCTCGCGTTATTTCTTAGTTTATGTTAAATGCTAATATATTAATGTATGTTGATATATTTCTATGTACATGTATGTATGTATGCTTGTATGGATGTAAGATTATATGTACATATGTAGTATGCTTGCATGTATGCATTTATGTATGTCTTTAGACAAAGGGAGAATTTAGAGAGAGTATAGAGAGATGGAGAGGGGGTCAAAGTGAGAGTTTAAGAGAGAGGGAGTGGGAGATAAGGGGTTGGATTGAGGGGGACTTAGCTAGGTAGGGTGGGAGGGATAGAGGGAGGGATAGAGGGAGGGAGAGAGAGAGAGGGGGGTCAGAGAGAGAGAATCAAGGGAGAGGGAGAGAGAGAGAGGGGGGTCAGAGAGAGAGAATCGAGGGAGAGGGAGAGAGAGAGAAGGGGGTGGGAGAGAGAG
>CM021106.1:319875367-319950158 GCA_007115665.2 Sequoiadendron giganteum | reverse complement strand
GGGTTGAGGGTTGAGGGATTAAGAAAGTATAGGTGTTGAGGGATTAGGGTTTAAGGGTTGAGGGTTGAGGGTTGATGGATTAAGAGGGTATAGGGGTTGAGGGATTAGGGTTTAAGGGTTGAGGGTTGGCAGGTTAAGAGGTTATAGGGGTTGAGGGATTAGGGTTTAAGGGTTGAGGGTTGAGGGTTGACAGATTAAGAGGGTATAGGGGTTAAGGGATTAGGGTTTAAGGGTTGAGGGTTGAGGGATTAAGAGGTTATAGGGATTGAAGGATTAGGGTTGAAGGGTTGAGGGTTGAGGGATTAAAAGGGTATAGGGATTGAGGGCTGAGGGTTGAGGGTTGAGGGTTGAGGGATTAAGATGGTATAGGGGTTGAGGGATTAGGGTTTAAGGGTTGAGGGTTGATGGATTAAGAGGGTATAGGGGTTGAGGGATTAGGTTTTAAGGGTTAAGGGTTGAGGGTTCAAGGATTAAGAGGGTATAGGGGTTGAGGGATTAGGGTTTAAGGTTTGAGGATTGAAGGTTGAGGGATTAAGAGGGTTTAAGGGTTGAGGGATTAGGGTTTAAGGGTTGAGGGATTAAGAGGGTATTGTTGATGGTGTTTTCATGCACTTCTCAACATAGGTAATGTGTAGGTGCATCACCTCTCTTGAAAGACAATCTTCCACAATCAAATTATAGAACACTATCCCAAGGTCTCTCAGATGTCAGGTCTTGACAGTGATTGGAATATTTCAGTTGTTTATGTGATTTACTAGAATCACAAGGTGGACTTACAGATGAGTTACAAAGCGAGGAAGTTGGATCTACAAATGGAGGTCTTAAGATGGGAAAGTTGCTGAGTGTTTGCTGCAGGTTCAAATAGTAGTCTGGAACTCCATTTCAACATCATATTTGGCTTTACCATGTGCAATGAACCTTGTCTAAGGTTATTAAAGCAAAGGAAAAAGGGTATGGAAGAGAAAAGGTTCCTGGATTTGAAACTACGAATGAACAGTGATCATGGAGGCTGGTATAGTAGACAAACTCCCTAAATTGGGTTTTGCTTGGCCAATTGGATCCTACAGTTACACAAAACCAGTGCAATATTCTAAGGACTACAGATTTTCAGTTTGCATACACACATCATGAACATGCAAATGAACTAAGTTGCAACAATCAAATAAAGAAGCCCAGGCTAACTTTGTACAACAGCTTGCCATCAACAAGTGCCAAAAGTATGGGCTGGAAATTCATCAAATACTATAACAAAAATCACCATTACCTCTTCCATTCAAGAAACTACAACTAAAACTAAATTGGAAGGTAGAACCATGCACACATAATGAGTAAACTCAAAAATAACACTGATAGATCATGCAATGTTGATTTCTATTACTCCAGAATATTTTTACAACAGCTCTCCAACACTTACAAATGAGGGGGAAACCCCTATTTATAGTTTTCCAAAGCCCGAATGAATGGCCAGGATTGAGTTACATTGTGTGGCCCAGATTCAATTTACATTAGGGCTTCACCTACCCCACAATATTCAACAATTTAAAATACATCTTTGTCTTTTTCCTATTTTGTCCTGTAGTGGTCAGTCATTGTAGTAGTTTTGTCTCCTAGCTAATTTCCCTTTTAATGTAGTTGAAACTACCTGAAAGTTGCCTTCTTCCTAATGGACTTCCATCATTCTTCATTGCATCAAATGGTTCTATCGATGGACCCATGGTAGGCTTCTTGAAACCGGAAATGAGAGGCCGAAATGCTATTTTGGAACGACTGATGGAGTACGGAACTCCGGATGGTATTTCCTGTATGCAAATTTGGAATTTGAAAAGCCAAGTGAGGATAAGACCCCATTTTAGCATCTGGGTCAAAGCCCGTTTCTGATTTGGAGGTGCGCTTGTACATTTCGGAAACATGAGGCCATAATGCCGCTGTAGGAATGCTGTTTTGAAATGGCCGCAAGAGCACGAAACTCTGGATGGTACTTCCTGCATGCAAATTTGGAATTTGAAAAGCCAGGTGAGGATAAGACCCCATTTTAGCATCTGGGTTGAAGTTCGTTTCTAATTTGGAGGTGCGCTTGTACGTTCCGGAAACATGAGGCTGGAATGTCGCTGTAGGAATGCTGTTTTGAAATGGCCGTGAGAGCACGAAACTCTGGATGTTACTTCCTGTATGAAAATTTGGAATTTGAAAAGCTAGGTGAGGATAAGACCCCATTTTAGCATCTGGATCGAAGTCAGTTTATGATTTGGAGGTGCGCTTGTACGTTCCGAAACCATGAGGCCAAAATGCTGCTGTAGGAATGTTGTTTTGAAACGGCCGCGAGAGCACAGAACTCTAGATGGTAATTCCTGTATGCAAATTTGGAATTTGAAAAGCTAGGTGAGGATAAGACCTCATTTTAGCATCTGGGTCGAAGTCCATTTCTGATTTGGAGGTGCGCTTGTACGTTTCAGAAACATGAGGTCGGAATGCCACTGTAGGAATGTTGTTTTGAAATGGCTGTGAGAGCACGGAACTCTAGATGGTACTTCCCATATGAAAATTTGGAATTTGAAAATCCAAGTGAGGATAAGACCTCATTTTAGCATCTGGGTGGAAGTCCGTTTTTGATTTGAAGGTGTGCTTGTACGTTTCAGAAACATGAGGTCGGAATGCCGTTGTAGGAATGCTGTTTTGAAACGGCCATGAGAGCACAGAACTCCGGATGGTACTTCCCGCATGAAAATTTAAAATTTGAAAAGCCAGGTGAGGATAAGACCCCATTTTAGCATCTAGGTCGAAGCCCATTTCTAATTTGGAGGTGTGCTTGTACGTTCCGGAAACATGAACCCGGAATGCTGCTGTAGGAATGCTATTGGAGGGAAGCCGCTGCAGGAAAGCCGCTGCAGGGAAGCCGCTGCAAGAAAACTGCTATAGGGAATTCATTGTAGGGAAGCCATTGCAGGGAAGCCACTGCAAGAAATCCACTATAGGGAAGCCGCTACAGGAACATAGTTTTGGAATTTTCAAAACTTCCTGAAATGTAACAAAACCTTGTCAGTTCACTTAGGCACCACAAAAACATCCAAAATCCATAGGAAATCTATCCCCAAAGTCAAAGAATGAAGGAAAAAGCGAATCAAGCAAGTGGGGGGGTGAAGCCCGAAAAACCCAAGACTTAGCCATTTTTTATTTTAGGGGCAAAATATGGTCAACCAAAAATGAGACTTTGAAGGGCATATTGACCAACTAGGACAACAAAATGAGGGGCACACAAAATGAGACAGGAGCAAAGAAGCCCATCGGGAGCGAAAAAAGAGGGTCCCTGCCAATGGTGGGGTGTGTGTGCAAAATATGCACAACAGGTATAGGGGTTGAGGGATTAGGGTTTAAGGGTTTCTGGGTTGATGGATTATATTTCTCCCACTCTCACCATCTCTCCCTCCCTCTCTATCTCCCACTCTCTCCCACTCTCTGCTTCTCCCCTTCTCCCACTCTCTCTTTCTCCCACTCTCCCCCTTTCTCCCTCCCTCTCTATCTCCCACTCTCCCTCTCTACCCCCCACTCTCTCTTTCTCCCACTCTCCCCTTCTCCCTCCCTCTCTATCTCCCACTCTCCCCCTCTCTCCCTCCCACTCTCTCTTTCTCCCACTCTCCCTTCTCCCTCCCTCTCTATCTCCCACTCTCCCCCCTCTCCCTCCCACTCTCTCCCACTCTCTCCCTCTCCTCTCTTTCTCTCCCACCTCCCTCCCTCCCTCTCTATCTCCCACTCCCTCTCCCTCCCTCTCTTCTCTCCCTCTCCCTCCCACTCTCTCTCTCTTTCTCCCACTCTCCCCTCTCCTCCCTCTCTATCTCCCACTCCTCTCTCCCTCCCTCTCCCTCTCTCCCTCCCACTCTCTCTTTCTCCCACTCTCCTCTTCTCCCTCCCTCTCTATCTCCCACTCTCCCCCTCTCTCCCTCCCACTCTCTCATGAACTCCTATACTCTAAAAAATACACTAAGAAAACCAAATTTCACATAACGCACTCATGTTATAATGCGTGCACATTCTAATGTGAGCACGTTTTTTACTCCACTAAAACGGTAAAAAACTTTATATACCCGTGATTTGAAGGCCCACAGTTTGCATATTCCCTTGGTTCTACATGTGCTCCAACAAAAAATAGCTTTTTGATGATGTTGTGAAGTGTGCAAGCATCTTTTTCACATTCCATCACCTTTTCCATGATCTTTTTACCACCTTTGCATGAAATAGTAGAGTTTCCATGTTGAAAGACATATAATATCAATTGAAGTTTGAATTCCATTGAAAACTGATATACAATTGAAGTGTGGAAGGGAACAAGCTTTTGAACAAGTCAAATTGTTTTGGAGTTTGAAGAAAGAAGAAGCTAAGGCTACATAATTGGGTTGAACTCCTCCATTTGAAAGTCTGGTTTTTAAGGTATGTGAAGTTTTTACAGATTTTCTTTCATTCTATTATGGCTTGCTTTCATTTTTGTTTGTCATTATAACCTTAGGTTGTCAATGCACATTTTAAATTAGCAAATTATATACACAATTATATACACTTGCCAATTACCATTTTACACTTGCCAATTATAGAAATTCAAAACCATTCACCAAAATTCATCCTTTAAGACAACTCCAAGCCTCTCCCATTCCTCTGAAGGGTCCAAACACCTTCCAATACCTCTGCACAAACTGATGTAGTACAAAGGAAGAAATCAACACCTTTCTTGACACACTTATTCAACTATATTTTCCTTTACAAAACATTTGATTTGTATACTCAAATTAGCATTAAAAGAGTTCCCAATTCCTTAAGGACCTTCAAAACACCTTGAAAATATTGAAAATAACTGATTACAATCAACTAGGTTCCTCAAAACATCAACCAATGATTATGCCATTCACAAGTTGTCTTAAATCTTCCATAATGGCACCATTGTTTACAAACACAAACTATAATTCTTAATGCACAACCAAACCATTATTTGCTTAATAAATCTTTGTTTGAGTTAGTACAACAAGAATGAAACCTTTCAAAAGTCTTCCCTTACACATAGACTTAGTTCCTTTGTTCACTGTCCACATTACTAGTAGCCAAGCATCTACAAACTGTCACATGTATCTCCCAAACCATGCACACACTTCAAACTGTGATACTCATTTTTGATCCAGAGTTAGAGGACCCAAAACCATTGAAGATGTCAACTTGCCTTCAAGAACCATCTAAGAAGATTAAAAAGGCGTAATGGACCAATCCCAACACTCCTCCAAGCTGGACAACAAACACAAACATTATTTCCCAAATTTCACCCTTGGAATATGATGGGGAGTCCTATCCCTCAAGAGCACTCTTGCTCTTCCCAAGACCTATTCTCTAGTCTTCCTAGGGTATTCCTCTCTACCCTACTTAGGGATCACTCCTAAACCCCTCTCACCACATAAGACTCTCCACCAATTTCAAATTCCTCACCATTACTCCCATTCCACCTCTGAGCTTCCTTGGGCTCCACATTGACCCAAAGTGTCCTCACCACTCCAGGGCTAGGGAAGGGTATTCTAATTGTCCCTTGGTTGTTTTGTCTCCCCACTAATCCAAATCATTGGAATCTTTCACCTTTTACCCATCGCTTTCAAGAAAACTAGCGTCTAGGCCTTGCAGCCTTTTTGCCCAAATTAGGCCTCCTAGAACCCGTTTACTTGCGTTTTCTCACAAACGGTCTTAACAACCCCCAAATTTTTTTTGCAAATTATTTCTATTGACTATCAAGGCTCCAAGATTTATCAAGTCTTAGGTCCTACAAGTGTCTATACATAGGACTGTCCTCAAACCCCCTATTTTCAAGGGTTTCTAGGGTTTTTGGCTCCTTTTCCTTCTTTGAGGGCTTCAACGACCTCCTCAACTCTCCTCCTTGCACACACATGTCTGAGATACATGTGCCCACACTTCCATACTCCTGATTAGCACAAACCAATCCATCTTGCAACTTTCTTTGCTGTTGTCGTCTCCAAGCCACTAGCCAAAATGCACTTGCACTAGCCTAGTGTTTGGTGAATTCATCACCTTCCCTGCAAACCAAAAATCCTAACTCGATATTTACATTGTAAAAAAAGTCCCCTACTTGATTCCAAGTGGACATGGTAGCCTTGCCATGGGAATTCAAGTGGGGATCATTGTTTTACTAAACTGGCCTGAACCGGTAGTGAGACCAAGAACACCAAAAACAAACAAAACTATTAACCAGTCGAATTAAATGACTAAACTAATGCTACTCAAAGCAAGAAAAAATCACAGATGAAAGACTCAAAGAATCAGTAAAGCCCTTTCAATCCATTCTTGACTGGATGAAGGTTCAAACACAAAAATTCAACCAAATTTGCACTCTTCCAACTCACAACACTTCCTTCCATAACTCCAAATCGTACAATAGCTTTCCCATATGTTCAATTAGGCCTTTTCTGACCTTATATACCTTTCTCCCACATGCTAGGAACCTTGGGTTGGGCTTAGAGCATCATTTATGCCATTTTCCAACTTTTAGGAGAAAAAAAAACCAAGACAAACATTGTCTAGTTTTGCCTAATCTCCTCATTGAGACTTTCCCAAACCTAAAGGCTCTAAACTAACCTAGCTTGCCACTAAACAACATCAATTCAACCTTGGGACTTTATCAATTAGTCCTTATTACCTTGGTGGTTGGCTAGAACCACCTACAAGCCAAAATTTGCAAGATCTCACCAAAGACCTTAAGGTGCTCCTACACCAGAATCTAGTTACTGTGCAAAACTAATTTTGGGCCCTTAACTCCATAACTTTCAAAAAAGCCAAGAAAATAAAAGAATGATTGTAGCACCAATTTCAGATTTGCAAGACATACCTTAACCCATGACATGACTCCTTTGGCACAACATTAAGAAAACTGACCTTTTTCACTATACCCTATACCCTGCACAAGTTCAAAAGTTCATTACATAGACCACTCCTTCAACACTTTTTTAGTAACTAATATTCATCTAATTACCATGGTACAAATAAAATTATCCGCTATGCCAAAGAAAAATACAAAGAGGAAACTAATAGACGAAGAGAATGAAACCTTGAAAGAAAAGGAGAGAGTTTGGGTGGCGGCATATCGTGAAAAGAAGAAATTGGAAACGATTGATGAAAACAAACCGATTGTAGAGGAACCTTAACCATCAAAAAGAGAATGGGAATTGGTGGCACAACAAGCACGGATGCGAAAGCATCATCGTAAGACAAATTCAGATACCGTAGTTGGAGACACACCCTCTACGACAAGTGAATATGAAGGGACACCATTAAGCGCAAGTGAATATGGAGGGACACCATCTAGCACAAGTGAATATGGACAGAAACCATCTATTGCAAGTGAATATGGAGGGACACCATTTACCACAAGTGAATATTGTTGGACACCATCCAACACATCTCAAGTTGAGAGTACATCACTCGAAATTGATGAAGAAGGTATGCCATCATTCCCATGTGAACCTCAAGGTATGTCTTCTTCTCCACCCTCGATCGAAGGTATGCAATCTAGCCCACCTCAATTAAATATTGATGAAATTCCTAATGTTGAGATGTATGTACCTAGGAGAACACCACCAATAATTTTGCGTAGAAAGCCAAAGTATTTCATTAATATTGATGATGAGATTTTGCAGCACATGGAAGGTAAGATTTCAACATGCACTTGTAGAAGATATGCTGATAAGATTTGGGAACGATTCTTTGAAAGGCTAAATGAGACTGCAAGATGTCAACTATTTGTTGAAATGATGCGGGGTGTAAAGTATAGGAACATCATGAAGACTCTTGGGTTGAGAACATCGAATGCATCGAGTGAAGACACTATTGTGAAGAATCTAATGGATGCTTATGAGAGTGTGGGTAAGACCTCATGCTCAAAGGATAGTAATGTCACCCGACGTGTCATTACATCAAATTTGGTAAGTTTTCAAACAAAGAGAGCTTGCCTAATTAAAAACACTAGTGAAAAAATGAGAATTACTAGAAAAACTTTATCAAGAGCCATTCAAAGGTGGCAAAGAATTGAGGGCAATGATACAAATGAATTATGGGCATTCTCGGGGAGACTGTCATGAAAAGATAAAGAAGTTGTCAAAGCCTTGAGAACACTAATTGAAGAGTATTGGAAGAATAACACAAGGCCATCTCCAATCAAAGGGATGTGGTAAGAAGGAGAATCGGTAGTCAGAATCGTGAGCCACATCCAAAGCATTTTTTGGATATGACTCAAACCCAATTTTTTCAGGAAATTTGAAAATGATTATCCTCAAATTAGTATTTCTCAAAGATTTTTTGAACTGCTTAAACCTTTTTATGTCAAGATAAATCACACACGCACTACTTGTTGTTGTAGACTACATATTGAATTTTCTAACCATTACGATGTTTATCGTTCTATATGTTTAGATTTGCATACTAACGATGTTTTGCAGGATTGTGGCATAGAAGCCCCACCAAAATCTTCAAGAGAGTTCTTATCAAAAAAATTATGTGAAATAGAGGATGGCCAGATATTCTATAGGACAACATGCTTGGATGGTTCATGCGAGCGTTGTGGTGGCTTCCAGAGTATGCCAATATGTCAACATATGGAAAGCATAGATGAGGTGGGACAAAAACTAGTAGAGTTCAGGAAGTATAAAATAGTGGCATATGCTACAAAAGATGGGTCTCAAACAAAAAGGTGTGATTTGGTTATTGAGAAGGTTCCAGTGTACAAATTTATGACCACATTTCATGAAAGTATACTATCTGAGTATGCAATGCATACCAATAGAGCCCAATGGTTGGACACGTAGTTCAAGCTATGCAAGGACACCTTTCTAGTTGGAAGCATAGTATCCGTGGTTGACTTTGCAGAGAACTACACTCTACAGCCACAACATGAGGTGCAGTCACCATATTACAACTCCACACAAGTTTCGATATTTGTGCACATAGCATTCATTCATGCATCTGATAGTACAGATGAGCAAAGGAAGGTATTGAGGGAGTACCACTTTTACATTAGTGATGATCGCACACATTCTCCAAAGTTCATGCAAGATTGCTTCCAGATGTTCTATAGTGGTTTGGCTCATAGGGGCATAAAATACAATCAACATATAATATGGTCTGATAACTGTGCAGAACAGTTCAAGAACTCACACATGTTCTACTAGTTGTGTAGGATGCATGTCATTACAAGTGTTCAACATATGTGGAAATTTTGTGAGGCTGGACATGGAAAGGGGGAGCATGATGGTGCAGGAGCATGCGTGAAAAGAGCATTAGCACGAGAAGAGTTAAAGTATAAAGACAGTGCAAAGTTGACAGATGCAAAATCAATCGTTGAGTGGTGTAATGCTTTCATGGGTCTAGGTAATGAAGGTACATCTTCAGTTCGTAGATTTTTTGGTTGATGGATGATACTAAAATTGCACCATATGAAGACTGTTGTACACTAATAGGATCGAGTGAGGTACACTCTTTCCTTAGCTCAAATACAGGTTCATGGAGTATCGATACATGAAAGATGGCATGCTTTTGTTCTTCATGTACAATGCAAGACTAGAATGATTGTGAGTCAGGGGAGTGGGTTGACAAATGGTTCACAAGTTATCTTAGCCCACTTCACACGTATCGCCCTCTGACAGCATTGGAACTAACACAGATAGAATCATCGATCGACTTTGACCACGTATCAGATCTAGTTCAACAAGGTGATATATCTACTTTCTTAGTTGTTGAAATTTCATATCATTAGATCTTACTTTGTACTGTATTCGTAATGTTGACAAATTTCAAGAGATTTTTTGCACATATGAATGCAGGTCATGTTTATGCAGTTATTGCAGAGGAAGTTTATGCAGTTATTGTAGATGAAGACAATGAAGAGGGAACATACTATTACTTGTGTCATTGTGTTGAGACCAAAAAGAAACTGGAGGCCCTAGTTATAGATGGAGAAAACATCAAATAACCTACAGGCTCAGTTGTGGTTACTGGAACATGGCTTAGAAGGTACCCACATTCAAGTGTTAAACATTGGCTATTTCAGGACTTTGACATGCATCGTAAGATTCTTCATTACTCGAACCTTGTTGTGGAATCCAATGTTCATTTGACCAAATACGGGGGCAGACCTTTGAACAAGACATTATGGAAGGTCCATGAGTCTAACCATGAGGCAATACTTGACACAATAAAGAGTAGAGCAGACCCGGATGGTTCGTTGGATTAATTTGTAAGTTTATGCACATTGGTTCTTATTAATTTATACTTGTATGCACATTAATTTGTTTGATGCCAATGCTATCATCTTCTTTTACAGTGATTGGTGTCCCCTTGCAAAAAATGCAGATATATGAGCCATCCAAGAGAATGTCAACTAGAAAAGCAATGCAACATCCTTATTTTGATGCCTGCATGCAATATCTGTAAGTGCCTTCCATCTATTTTTATTTCATTTCCATTTTGGATGCTCTTTCTTTTTCTCTTTTACTTTGCATATTTGTAAGTAAACTACTAAGGGTTGATTGATCTTTCACTGCAAAAAATGTTGATTTAAGAGCCATCAAAGAGAATCTCAATGAAAAAAGAAATGCAACATACTTATTTTGATGATTTTGAGAAATCCCAATTTTGATTACAAGCCATTATAAGAGAGCATGTGAAGCTTAGTGAGGGAATCTCAAGTTACTCATTTGAAGTTAACCTCATAATGAGCACCTATGATGTAGACATTTAAATAGAATCTTGAATGTATGAGTGACATTGTAAAAGATTTGAGAGAACGAAGTGCCAAAGGCATTGTAATAAGATTTAATTACATAATGAGATATACTCAAATATTGTAAGGTTGGATTTTATGTTTCGTGTAGTAGCACCTTGTTCTATAAATGCCTTGAGTAAGAAAATTTGCAAACTTTGAATTTTGAAATGTAAACAATGTGAAAAAGGTACTATAAAGGTCATGTAAACAATTTGTACACATTTTCCTACAACTTGTGTGACCAAGTGAACTATTCCAATAGGTCAGAATAGGTATGTTTATGCTAGGCATGGTCCTCTTTTGCATCGAAACACGTAGAATCGATCCCTTAAGGGTCCAAAGTGCAAAATGGCTGCAAACTTTAAAATGCTAGTACTCGGATACCTTGACACTTAGAAACTTCTCGTCTGATCCTACGAAAAGGAATTGGGCCCCTCTAGAAAAACCTCTCCTGGTTTTGGCTATCTTGCAGTGGTTTTCTCGTGGCGGCGGATTTTCACTTGATGGAAAAGGTGTCAAATTCAAGCAGTGCAAAGTTGCAAAGTGGTGCAACTTTCGCTTTGCAACTCGTGTGACCAAACTAACTACTCCAATGTGTCCGAATAGGTATGTTTACACTAGGCATGGTCTTTTTTCACACTAAAACATGTGGAATCGCTTCGAGCTACGTTGAACCAGAACGATCCCTTAAGGGTCCAAAGTGCAAAATGGCTGCAAACTTCAGCATGCTAGTAGTCGGATACCATAACAATTAGAAACTTCTCGTTTGATCCTATAGAAAGGCGCTGGGCTCCTCTAGAAAAACCTCTCTGAGTTTTGGCTATCTTGGAGTGGTTTTCTTGTGGCGGAGGATTTTCACTTGATGGAAAAGGTGTCAAATTCAACTGTGCAAAGTTGCAAAGTGGTGCAACTTTCGCTCTGCAACTCGTGTGACCAAGCAGACTATTCCAACACGTCCGAACAAGTATGTTTACGCTAGGCATGGTATTTTTTTGCACTAAAACACGTGGAATCGCTCCGAGCTATGTTCAACTGGAACAATCCCTTAAGGGTCCAAAGTGCAAAATAGCTACAAACTTCAGCATGCTAGTTCTCGGATACCGTGATACTTAGAAACTTCTCTTCTAATCCTACAGAAAGGCATTTGGCCCCTCTAGAAAAAATTCTCTTGGCTTTGGCTATCTTGGATTGGTTTTCTCGTGGCGGCGGATTTTCACTTGATGGAAAAGGTATCAAATTCAAGTAGTGCAAAGTTGCAAAGTGGTGCAACTTTTGCTCTGCAACTCGTGTGACCAAACTAAGTGCTCCAATGTGTTTGAATAGGTATGTTTACACTAGGCATGGTCATTTTTTGTATTGAAGCACGTGGAATCGCTCCGAGCTATGTTCAACTGGAACAATCCCTTAAGGGTCCAAAGTGCAAAATGGTTGCAAACTTCAACATGCTAGTTTTTGGATACCATGATACTTAGAAACTTCTCATCTGATCCTATAGAAAGGTGTTGGGCCCTTCTAGAAAAACCTCTCTTGATTTTGGCTATCTTGTAGTGGTTTTCTCGTGGTGACAGATTTTCACTTGATGGAAAAGGTGTCAAATTCAAGCAATGCAAAGTTGCAAAGTGGTGCAACTTTCGCTCTGCAACTTGTGTGACCAAGTGGAATGTTCCAACAAATCCAAATAGGTATGTTTACACTAGGCATGGTCTTTTTTCGTACTGAAACATGTGGAATCGCTCCAAGCTATGTTCCATCGGATCGATCCCTTAAAGGTCCAAAGTGCAAAATAGCTGCAAATTTTAGCATGCTAATACTTGGATACCGTGACACTTAGAAACTTCTCCTCTGATCCTACAGAAAGGAATTGGGACCCTTAGAAAAACCTCTCTCGATTTTGGCTATCTTGGAGTGGTTTTCTCCTGGCGGTGGATTTTCACTTGATGGAAAAGGTGTCAAATTCAAGCAGTGCAAAGTTGCAAAGTGGTGCAACTTTCGCTCTGCAACTCGTGTGACCAAACTAACTGCTCCAATACATTTGAATAGGTATGTTTACACTAGGCATGGTCTTTTGTCACACTCAAACACGTGGAATCACTCCGAGCTACGTTCAACCGGAACGATCCCTTAAGGGTCCAAAGTGCAAAATGGCTACAAACTTCAACATGCTAGTTCTCGGATACCGTGATACTTAAAAAACTCTTTTCTAATCCTACAGAAAGGAATTGGGCCCCTCTAGAAAAACCTCTCTTGGTTTTGGCTATCTTGGAGTGGTTTTCTCGTGGCAGCGGATTTTCACTTGATGGAAAAGGTGTCAAATTCAAGCAGTGCAAAGTTACGAAGTGGTGCAACTTTTGCTCTGCAACTCATGTGACCAAACTAACTACTCCAACGCATCCAAATAGGTATGTTTACACTAGGAATGGTCTTTTTTTGCACTGAAACACGTGGAATTGCTCTGAGCTACATTCAACCGGAACGATCCCTTAAGGGTCCAAAGTGCAAAATGGCTGCAAACTTCAACATGCTAGTTCTCGGATACCATGATACATAGAAACTTCTCATCTGATCCTACAAAAAGGCGTTGGTCCCCTCTAGAAAAAACTCTCTCAGTTTTGGCTATCTTGGAGTGGTTTTCTTGTGGCGACGGATTTTCACTTGATGGAAAAGGTGTCAAATTCAAGCAGTGCAAAGTTGCAAAGTGGTGCAACTTTCGCTCTGCAACTCGTGTGACCAAGCAGACTGTTCCAACACATCCAAATAGGTATGTTTACACTAGGCATGGTCTTTTTTCGTACCGAAACACGTGGAATCGCTCTGAGCTATGTTCCATCGGATCGATCCCTTAAGGGTCGAAAGTGCAAAATAGCTGCAAACTTCAGCATGCTATTTCTTGGATACCATGACACTTAGAAAATTATCATCTAATCCTATAGAAAGGCGTTGGACCCCTCTAGAAAAACCTCTCTTGGTTTTGGCTATCTTGGAGTGGTTTTCTCGTGGCGATGGATTTTCACTTGATGGAAAAGGTGTCAAATTCAAGCAGTGCAAAGTTGCAAAGTGGTGCAACTTTCGCTCTGCAACTCGTGTGACCAAAATAACTGCTCCAATGCATCTAAATAGGTATGTTTACGCTAGGCATGGTCTTTTGTCACACTGAAACACATGGAATCGCTCTGAGCTATGTTCAACCGAAATGATCCCTTAAGGGTCCAAAGTGCAAAATGGTTGAAAACTTCAGCATGCTAGTACTCAGATACTGTGACACTTAGAAACTTCTCATTTGATCCTACAAAAAGGCATTGGGCCCCTCTAGAAAAAATTCTCTCAGTTTTGGCTCTCTTGGAGTGGTTTTCTTGTGGCGACAGATTTTCACTTGATGGAAAAGGTGTCAAATTCAAGCTGTGCAAAGTTGCAAAGTGGTGCAACTTTCGCTCTACAACTCGTGTGACCAAGTGGACTGTTCCAACACGTCCGAACAGGTATTTTTACGCTAGGCATGGTCTTTTTTCACACCGAAACATGTGGAATCGCTCTGAGCTATGTTCCACCAGATCGATCCCTTAAGGGTCCAAAGTGCAAAATGGCTGTAAACTTTAGCATGCTATTACTCAGATGCCGTGATGCTTAGAAACTTCTCATCTGATCCTATAGGATCATGTTGAGCTTGTATACAAAAACCTCTCTTAGTTTTTGCTATCTCGGAGTGGTTTTCCAGTGGTGGCGAATTTTCACTTATTGGAAAAAGCATCAAATGCAAGCAGTGCAAAGTTGCAGAGTGGTGCAACTTTCATTTTGCAACTTGTGTGACCAAGAGTATTGTTCCAACATGTCCAAATAGGTATGTTTATGCTAGGCATGGTCCTCTTTTGTACTGAAACACGTGGAATCACTTCGAGCTATGTTTCACTAGATCAATCCCTTAGGTTGGAGGAGTCTTAAGTTGCAAATTTGTAAGTTGCTTAAAGCAACAAATTTGAAATGATATTGAATAGCCCACTTAGCACTCATTGCATCTAAGTGATTCTCACAGAGGTGAGGCACTAGGCCTTCCCGAGAGGTCACCCATTCCAGTATACTCTAGCTCAAGCGCTTAACCACGAAGTTTTTTCCCCAAGGTTAAGCCCACTTAGCTTGCAACCCCATTTGCAAAACCTTCAGCAAGTGTTGTGCCTTATGAAACATTCATTATAGAGCCCCTTTAGCTCATCAATTGATAAGTAGGAGGTATTTTCTACAATGTGTCAAATTGTGATATTGCTATCAGGATTCCATTGAGTAGTCATTTGTAGTATTAGATATAGCTCTAGCTTCTACAGTATTGCACATGATTGCAGATAGTTTCAAAGATCTAGATAACATCAATAGTTCACATTACTCAAGAAGGATGAACATCTTAAAGACATTTGCGGAAATCAGGACAAGTAACCTTCTTGTGGACTTAGGGTTGGAATATTTGATCTACAACATGTTCCACCATTTCTTCAGTAGGATCAAGAACACACATAATGAAGGTGTGTTTGCAGCCATGAAAGATTATGGTTCAAACTATCCAGGAGAGTGATGTTTTATCTTGACCAACCATATCTATACCATGGTTTGTTTGGAAACAAGGATGGGTTCTCTCTTCATCAACATATACATTATTCCTCGATGTGTTCACACCAGTGTTACATGACTAGGACTCGCCTCGACTTGACAAGCCATTTTTTGACTTGGACTCAGGCTTGGAGCCCAGACTCGACAAATAGAAAAACCTAAGAAATTCAAAGATTTGTAAGGATTTAAAACTTGTTTCATGCACCCTTTAATAAATAAACCTTAAAGACACAATAGCATCATCAAATACAAATTACTATGAACCCATACACAAACATACATCAATCACATAAGTATAAGCACAAATTTTAGCTGAAGGAAATAACACATTTAGATATATAAATATTGTGATGTTGCTATCAGGATTCAATCTTGTAGTTTTACAAGTCAAACTCATTGACCCATGATTCATCAGTAGTGGTTCACAAGAACCCATCTCTCGTGATAATGAACGGTTCATAAGGAGGAAGATAAATCTTCATACATTTCCTCTATCACAAATGAGATAAGTGCTTGGTTTCATGAAGGTCATCAGACAACCATTAATGGGGAGTGGATACATGAAGAAATGATGGAGAATGATAATGGCTTCAGACCTACTATAAAGGAAAAAAAAATTTGTTTCAATGATGCAAGAGGTTTTTGGTTTCACTACCAAAATGAGCCTATGAAGAATGCATGTGAAACTCCTTTTGACCTTGAGGGTGTACTTACTCCATCTCAAGGATCATGCATTGGGGATGACATAGATCAATGCTAGGGCTAACCAATTAATAATTATACACGTGAATAAGTCAAACATGTACATGTCAATAAGGGAAGTAAAAGTACTCAAACACATGTAAGCCTCAAAAAGTATACACACGAATACATAGTATACACAAATTAAAACAAAGTATATGCACGAATACAAGGTATATGCATGAAAACATGTAAGCCACAAAGTATACACTCGAATGCACGTAATTCACAGATATACACGTAAGTTGTAAAGTATACACTTGAATACACGTAACTCATATCTATTGAACCATCAATTTAGAATGCAAAAATGGATAGGCATCGATAAAATATATTTGTATTAACCAAATAGCCATGTAGGCATACATAAATATATGTCGATATAAGTATGAAATATATGTACAAAATAGCCATATAGGCTTATGAGAATGCCATCTAGGCATACAATGTCAAATATGTTCAATAAAAAATATGTATAAAACTGCCATGCAGGCATACAACAAAGGACTTTGGAATCAAAATTCATTGCTCTCCATGCGCAGGAAATAAAATCTTTCCCTTTCCTTTTCGCTTGGATGGCGATAGGTCTGTCACTCATTTTTGCTGCATCGTGGAGTGCTCCTACTACTCCTCCTAGGGTTTAGTTCATGGTGAAGTTTTAACTGTTACAATAAAAAGTAAAGACATGAATATATAGAAATTACATTATAAAAAATGACATATTTGACAAAATAATCACTTACATCCATCTCACAATCTCTCTCCATGAGGGAAATATCCTCATGCCCATGGTCAGGCATGCTCAAGCCCTGTATAAACCATACAAATAGACAAAAAGTACGTGAATCAATAATGGTTTGATTTTTCACTAACTAACATCTATAACAACAAATGTAAATTAAAATTTACTAATTTGCCTCATACCTCTTCTGTTAGAGCCATCGAGGATTGTATAGCAGATGTCACACCAATATCCATTGCCCTTGTCACATTCAGAGGTGTATCGTCTCACAACAACTAAAAATAAAAGAACAAATTATTTAACGTAATCAATGATGTGCATGTATAAACTACACAAATCTATTAAGTACTTGATTCATTAATATAAACTCTTTATTCTATTACCTGCATGAAGGTTTGCATAAATCCACCACCATTAGGAAGTGTTCCATCAAAACCTCCAATATTAGTCTGTTCAACATCCAAAATTGCATATTAAATTACCATTCATAAAACAATGCCATTAATATGCAATAAACTTATAATTGTTTACTAGTTACATACCCTAGCGAGAGGTGTACTGCAAAAATAGGTTGGTGGGGGGCTGGTGTATCCAGTCTCAACACTATGACCCTGTAGTTTTATTAAAATCATAAAACATTTTTAGTTAATCTTGCATTTCAAAATCGAAATTTAATAAATTGAATTCAATGAACACATGCACTAACTTTTCCCTGACTATCAATGCCATATGCCTCATGCAAAATGTTAACTACCCTCTCCATCTCCATAGCTGCAGATGGATCCTACGTACCAGTATCCTAAGGGTCGGTGGGGTCATGTGAACAAGTAGCCCTGCAAGATTGACACACATGTGTTCAAAGGCCACCACTAGAAGACTCCCCTTGATGGCACTGTAGAATAGGGTTAGTATGATGGATGACACTCTGGGTCAAAGTGCTGATTGCCTGCAATGTCTCTACGTCAACACTTTCCTTTACGACGGAAAGCATAACAACGTGCTCATGAGGTGGCCTAGTGAGAGCTCGTCTACCTCGCCATGTAGGATCCGACTATGCACCAGGTCTATCCTGAGCTGACCCACCACCTCTCCCCTAGAAATCCCTTATATCAAAATAATTTGGAATTTTGTTCAATATGAACTCACTGTATAGTTTCCTAAGGAAATATTGCGAGACCTCGCAATTGTTGCACCATGTACCATGTATCATAAAACCGCTCCTTCATCTGTTGGTGGTGGCACCAATGGATAGAAAACCTCTTCGCATTGAGGGTAAGATTTTGATTTGTGTGTGGGCTGGTGAATAATGAGCACAAATCACCTTTTGTAATTTTTAAATCTTTCACATCCTTGTATGATAGTTTATTTGCATAATAGTCCTTAGCCGCTTGCCTCCTATCTTCCCATCCAGTTATTTGTTTGCTAATTGAATCTATGTTTGTTAACATATCTTTCAATGAATTTTCTAGGGTCATTCTTTCTGTGGTTGAACCATTTGGATCACTCAACCTATTGATCAAATCCTCAATTTTGTTTTTGTTGTTCTCAATTTCACTCATTAAATTTTGTTGAGTGCCAGGAGGGGGTTGAGTGATTGGTGGAGGAGGTTGATGCTGTGGTTGATTTTGATCTTAAGGACTTGGTTGGTCTTCCTATTGAGGATTTTGAGGGTTTGTAGGTTGATTTGCATCTCCTAAAAATTCAAAAAAATACATATCAAATTCAACCTAAAACTAACAAATTCAATCTAAAAGTAACAAATTCAAAACAAAAACCATAGAATCCTTACCTCTTATAGCTCCTCGTCATCGTGGCTCCATTGTTGTGAAGAAATATAGATTGTTGGTGAAGAAATTCTCCTCCTAGAATGTGAGCACGATATTATGGGGATTTTGGCCGTGGGTGCAACAAAAATACCAGTCGAAATGCAAATGAGAGATTTACATTTGTTTTTTTGCTTTTAACAGTTGATAACACGAGTGCGTAGTGCATTATAATGCGCTCATGTTATGTATTTGTAGTTGTAGCCACTAAGACCTTGCCTAGGTTTAACAGAAGACATAACGTGAGCACGTTATAACATGCTTGCATTATAACAGGCTCGCATTACTGTTTTCAGCTTTTTTTTTTAGGGTGTCCACGTAATTGCTACCCATTTCCATGCACCCACCCAGAAGAGGAACTTAATGCTATTCGGAGACAACTGCAATCTAAAAGACAAGAATTTGATAAAATAAAGACAACAATGAAAGGTGTTGTTGCACAACTGATAAATGTCAAAATTTAAAGGTGTTTTTGCATAATTGATAGCTCAAAAGTCAAAGGTGTTGTTGTACAAATGATAAAAGTTTAAGATGCCACAACAATAGTTGCATTGGAGGTTGGTGGAGGAGGGAATTTGTGCAGTGCAGTAGTGGATACATAACAGACTAGAAATCTCCCACTTGAAATAAGACATCTACATACAAGAGTAACGATTATCCCTTTAAACAAAATCCAAGCCCATACCATTTCCTCCACAACTCAACAATCACTAGCCAAACTGCTAAGCAATGGAAACACAAGGTTTCTACTATCTCTTGTTGCATATGAATATGAAATCGAACCAACTATGCAACTTGTATTTCTCAGTGCATGAGTTTGCAACAATTTAGATGTTGCAAAGGGGACATTTTTCAACCAAGTGGTCTTTCTATTGGCTGAAGTGACAGGAAAGGATGGGAATTGTATAGGCTTTGATTTTATTTAAAGGGATAATCATTACTCCTATATGTAGATATCCTATTTCAAGTGGGATCTTTCTTGTCTATAACAAGCGAGGAGGAAAAAAGGCTACAAATCTGCAAGCTTGAAGCATTAACAATAGATAAACATCACAATACATGTGTTTCAACTTGTTGCCCGTCAAAAGGCAATGAAAGATTCATAAAAGCATCTATTGACATCCCACACTGTGTTTTCCAACCTACAATTATTTAGTACATTTTGATTACCATCATATCATTATTTTGAAACCCAAATTTTAGTCCACCGAAGAGTTGTAATAATTTTTTTAGGCGAGTTTCATGAAATTATTATTGTCTAAAAAACAAAAGAGTTTCATTAGAACCATACTGTCTACGTACAATTACAAGTTGGAAAACATTGCATGATATACAACCTACAACCTACTGTGTTTTGCAGCCTGCAATATGAAGGTGGACTTAAATACATTGTTATAGTGCATAGAACAAAAAGTGCTCATTGCAGCAAGCCATCTCACTGTCATATGAATTATTTATGTTTGTGCATTTATTGAACATCCAATGATATGTTTGAAGACCATAGTTTATTATAATATATATATTCTTGAAGGTGTGTATGATCTTCTGTAGTGGAATGGGGTATTCAATATCTAAATCTTAATCAAGCGATAAAAACCATAAACCTACCATTGAAACATATACCCAACTCATGTCACCATCCATGTCATCCTTTTCCTCCATTGACAAGGGAAACCAAAATGTCTTCCATGTTGAACCAACAACTATCCATCCTATTTCACCAAAGGAACACCAAAGGTCACCCTGTAAGGAATACAATACCAGATGCAAAATTCTATTTCACAAAATGGTAGTCATAATCTTCTAGTTCCACCCACTTTCACCCCATCCATCCCATGTTTATCCAGCTCATCCATTTAATTTTTTCCACCTTCATAACACCTATAGAAATTCAACCATGTCACACACTTGACCTCATTGATTGAAATCATGACATCATAGATCCCCCTTTATGTGAAGATCAAAATACCCCCTCTCATGATCCCAGTTCATCTCATCATTCCATTCCATGTCATGGCACCATACCATCTCATGATCGAAGTATGTCAACTCCATACCATAATTGTAGTGTATAAATTCATTAAAAAAATATTTCCATCCATTCAATAAGTCAAGATCCCCAAGGTATAAGCATTTCCCTCACATCTCATGATAATCCTAAATTTTCACAAGATCCCATTCCTGAACCACAAACATATAAGTTTTGTTCATCCACCTTTATAAAAGGTAGTTTTCTCATACTATACCAGACGACTTCATGAGTTCCATTTACCTGCACACCCTAATATTAAAACACATCTAAATTCTTATGGCCTTGGCTGCAGACCTCCTCCTTAAGATGTTGGTAACTCTTTCAAACACAAGAGGCCTCCCTTTAGATCAATATGTCCACCTCCTACATCATCTTCGCCATCTATTGTTGGACTATATCCATGAACCCTTCCATCCATCATGGGCCCATATGTTCCTAATGCATATCCTTACGTTCCCTTTCAATAACAACAAAGGCACATACCCTTAAGTTCATTCTAACACCTTCCACTTCAAAATCCTCTCATTTCATAAAATCCCTCTATGGCATATCCAAGCAATTGGGATACCAAACAAGAAATGCATAACTCGAAGAATCCACAAAAACCTAAATATCATCATGTATCACTAAAAAGATATGCTAAAATAAAGAAAAATATGCACCAAAATAAAAAACAAAACACTTCCAAGAAAATGGAAGGTGCCTATTAAGAAAAAAATGAAATGGCTATAAAGAAAAATGATAAGTGAAAACAATGTGGGTTCCAAAGAAAGCAAAAAAATCCATGCATTCAAATAAAAAATCAAAATTGGTATCCCTTCTTGCTAATCCAAAAGACTCCATTATTCCACCATCATCCATTCCTCCATTATTCATCCTGCAAATCCGTTTTCCATCCAACTTTATTATCCCAACCCACTCTCAATCCTTCAACTTTCACCACCCTTCAAGGTGTGTGCCAATGTTGTTCTTTCCCACATTCCCTCATAACGAATCCATTCCATACTTCCATCCGAGCTTCATCCCTCATTCCATAGATTTAATCTATTCCTTTGCATGAATCCTTAACCCCCTTCTTCCTACCCCTATCCATTCCATTATCTTTACCAATTTTCCTACCAACATCTTTAAGTGGTAACATGTTAGCCATGGTCTATCAGAAACATTTAGTTACTGGGGTACTATCTTCCACAAAGATACAATTGATTCCTCCATTCATATCCATATACCTTCATCAACTTCCATTTCCATGGCCATTCATATCCACTAGATTTCACATCCATACACGTACCCTTGCTTGTACACTTGGGGCGAGAATTTTCCATTCGTACTATGCATTATTGATTATCCTATTTCCACTTAGCCATCATATTCATTCATTTATATTCCATGCTATCCACTTTATCCATCGACTTTCCTTTGATCTTGCATAAAGTATTGGGGCAAAATAGCAAGAAATTGAATCTAATGCATTCTTTATACCATGTGTGTCTTCCATCCTCCATATCACTTTTTATCCATGCCATGTTTCATTTCATGTTAATTTATCTTCCATATCCATTTCATGTCATTATAGCTTGTCATACCTCTTACCATGGGGGCATGTTATTACTTTGACATGCCATCTTTGGAGTCCTCCATAGGTCCTCTATTTCTCCTTTGTATAAGAGAAAACATTTTGGGTTCCCATGTGAATGGTTCCCTCTATTGGCATATGGTTGGGGAGGTTTTTGGAATATGGATTTTAAGTGTTGTCATTGATGGCAACCCAAGTCATGCAACTTAATTCTTGCATCCGAATGTACAGTATAATTTTGGTTCCTACCGACAGAACAGAGCAAAGAACAAGGCATCGGGTTAACAAGCATAAAATTTGATCTAAACACCTTACCAGACATATATTTTGGGTTATGGATCTCTGAGGAAAGTTTTTTAAAGCTTGTAGTATCTTGGTTTTGATGCGCACTCACTGGTACTTGATCTAGAAGATCCGGTGCACTAATTTGTTGATTATCTATGCTAGAAGGTTGACTTGACAAGGATAGTAATTGTGGATGTATAAGATATAATTAATTATAAGTCTTCATGCTTGATTAAGTGTTATTTGGGTCCTCTCTTTGTCTTAACTGACTTTGGATAATCCGCATAAAGATTTAGTGATGGATCTGGCCGACAAGATAAAAAGTAACTTAATATTTTATAAAGTCGACTGATGGATGAATAAATCCTTGATTGCGGATATATATAAGAGATTGGTTTTATCATTTAGAGTGTGAGTAAGTGTGTGTGTGTGTAGAAGTGTGAATTTTGAGATTCAGTAGAGCAGTAGTGTGAACTTGATGATAAGTGATGCAAAGAGAAGAAAAGAGCACAATAGAGCAGAGCGAAGTGTAGAATCAGAAAGCAGATCCAAAATCAGATCTATGAGCTTCACTGGAACTATCACCTAGCATAAGTAGATTCTACTATCTCATTTCATCCCTTCAGATGGTTTAAATCTGAATTTTATAAGGTAGTGAGCCTTTCTCTTTGAGCAATGAGCTCTAGGCAGTGTGCCTGAATGCAAGTGCATTCCTTTTGTAAACGATTATATTTGAGTACTCAAATTGTGGATTAACCTCCACTGTGTTTTTTCCCCTAACAAGGTTTCCATGAAAAAATTTGTGTGTTATGGTGTTATGAATGTTTACTTTGAATGCATACATCTTTTCCTTAATGCAATGATGAAATGGTTTCAAGTTTTAGATTGATGGAGTTTAAAATTGTTGAAAACTAATTCACCCCCACCCCCTCTCAATGTTCCCTTGAGTCCAACACCCTCCACCAATATTATTCCATATCTTGACCCATCTATCTTCATCCTCCATATAGCATACATATCCTTACATGTCCTATCATTAACCCATATCATTGATCCATATCCATCCATATCTCTTTTGGTTTTCAGCTTGAATAAGGAATAAGATATTGTTTATAATTATCATTTAAATTCTTATTTATCATTGTGTTATCATTGTTATGAGTAACACATTTAGACAAACAGTAAACTATTAACATACTAAAACATTGGGCTTTACTGAGGCACAATCCACTGTGTTTTCCATTGTACAATTGTTTTGTGCATTGGTCCTTATCATATGCATTAGCATTTGCATTTTTTCATTATCATGATCTTGCATATTTATCATTTTCATATTGCATGCATAGCAACTTGTGATTTATCTTAACTCTTGTCTCTTATCTCCATCAATATCATTATATTTTTATATCTTTTCTTGTCACATTCTGAGGAAGCTCAAGGATCTCTACACCTTGTTGTGTATGAAGGAGAGTGAAGAATGGGGCGTGAGTCTTTCTTATGTGTGTGTATCGATTCAGTTCACCCAATGATGATTACAAAAAGCATAATCATTTCCTATGATGAAACAAATGATCACTTCATAGCCTTTCCATTCCATTCATTTCTATATCCAGCCTTCCATATCCTTTCCTCCCATATTGAATACATTTCATAAGCCATTTATATGCTTTCCTTGCATCACATCAATGCATTGTATTTCTTTCTTCTTTGGATCCACCTAGGTCATTCATATTTCTAAATCTTGCATATCATTTTCTGTCTACAACTCAAAAATGATGAATTGATAGAATTTTCATTCCATTCATTTGCATATCCAACCTTTCATATACTTTCCTCCCATATTGAATACTTTTCATAAGCCATTTACATGCTTTTATTGCATCTAATCAATGTGTCACATTCCTTTCTTTGTTTCACCCACCAAGCTCATTCATATTTCTAAATCTTGCATATCATTATCTATCTACAACTCAAACATACCTTCACCTATCATAACAAGATTCACACCATACCATACAAAGAATAATATGAAGGAAATATCAAGGTTATGCAATCAAAGACCAAGGGAAATAGCCATATCTAGAGTCCATGTTCAATGTGAGTTTGTTTCATTTCATGCATGCATTGTCTTCTAGCTCTTAAACACAATTGAGGTTTACAATTGGTGTTTACAAATATCAAGTGTTAACATGTTCATATAGAAGTCTGAAATATGTATCTTCTTGCTTGAAAAGTGTTACGAAAGTGTTCTTAGTTGTTGTGATTGATAAACATATGAGTTACAATGTTGTGTTCTACTTGTATACTTCAAATAGACCACATGCCTTATGGATACTTCAACATTTTTCAAACATGTCTATGTTGATGTTGTTTTTCATTGATGTCAAAAGGAATTTGATACCAACTACATGCAGAGTGAGTTACTTCATTGTGTCTCATGGATTGGTTTCAAAGATATTATTCATTAATTTGGTGATCTACAACCGAATTGGTTGTTGATATTCATGTCAAAGTCCTTGTTGTTCACTCATTACATGTTCACATGGTTTTGGTGTAAAAGGTATCGATAGTTGTTGCAAAAGTTTGACAGATTTGTTTCATGATAGAGTTAGAGGTATTGAGCAAGTACTCATTGCATATTCATCATTCAAATTTTATTCTTGATGGTGAATACATTTTGATGTTGTGAATCTAAGGTATTAAGTGGATAGGGTTTTGGCATAAAGACATGATTGGTGTTTGTTGATGAGATCTTCATGCTTCTACAAGGATATAAACCAATGTCAAAAGCATAATATTCTGCATCAAAGGTATATGGTAAGAATGAAAGTTTATAGATCAATTACATGTTTTGAATCCCATTGAGTTTGTTTGAAGTTGTTTTGTGTTCTTTCATTGCTTGAAAGTTTATTCTTAAACCCTATATGAGGTTCATTATGCTTGGTTGTAATTAAACTTCCTTTTAAGGGGTACGTGATTGAGTTCATACGATTGGATTTTTGGGTTGTCATTAATTTGTTTAATATGTTCAATAACTTACTATTATGCTTTGATAAAAAAAATTCAAGCATGTGTAGCTTGTTCAAAAGCAATCGTTTTAGGCTTTTAGCCATAGAAGCAAGGAACTCAACTATTTAATTAAATGCTTTGGTAGACATGTATGAAAAATGTGGTAGCATAGATATGGCAATCAACTATTTCATAAAATGCCTCAAAGAAATCTGGTCTCATGGTGATGGAATTCCATGACAATCCATATAGCAAAAAGGTAGAAATATGGATTGTTATGGCATTCCATCACCAGGTGAGCACATTTCTTTCAAGCATTTTATCAAATACTTCACTACCTTGTCTATGCTATTGCTTACTATTATTATTTGATATATTTTTTGCAAGCATGCATAGCTTGTTCAAAAGAACTTGTTTTAGGATTTTAGCCATAGTAGCAAGGTAGTGAATTGTTTGATAAAATGCTTTGGTAGAAATTAATGAAAAATGTGCTGGCATAGTGAACTATTTGATATAATGCCTCAAAGAAATGTGGTCCTGTGGTGAAGGAATTACATGACAATCCATATTGTAATAGCTGCAATATGGATTGTCATGGCATTCCATCAACACAAGAACAAATTTCTTTGAGGGATTTTATGAAAGAGTTCACTATGCTACCAGATTTTCATACATGTCTAACAAATCAATCTATCAAATAGTTCACTGCCTTTTTGTTATGGCTAAAAGCCTAAAATAGGTTGTTTTGAACAAGCTACACATGCTTGCAAAAAATATATCAAAGCATAATAGTAAATATGGATTGTTATAGCTTCCAACACGATGGCTAAATAGTAAATATGGATTATTGAAAAAATGTATAAAAGCATAATTGTAAATATGGATTGTCATTGCATTCGAACACCATGGTCTTGGAATGTCATGAAAATCCATAGAAAAGAAATAGGAGCAGTTCATTTCCTATTCTATGGATTTCCATGGCATTCCAATCACCATGGTGTTGTAATGCCATGACAATCCATATTTACTATTATGCTTTGATAGTAAACACCCAATGTTTTCCAAGAAGCATATATATGCACAATATGATTGCAATTTGGAAAACATAGTGTGAGGTGAGTATATGTCTACCAAAATCAAGTGGCAACCCATAGATAATCAATCATACATAAAAAAAATTCATTGCCTTGTCTATGGCTTGTCATGGCATTCCAATCACCATGGTGTTTCAATGCCATGACAATCCATATTTACTATTATGCTTTGATAGTAAACAACCAATGTTTTCCAACAAGAATATACTTGCACAATATGATTGCTAGTTGGAAAACATAGTGTGGGGTGAGTATATGTCCGCCAAAACACAGTGTCAACCCATAGATAAGAAATCATACACAAAAATAGTTCATTTCCTTGTCTACATAAATCAAACTTTATATAGTACTTATTGTCCAACTTATGTTGAAGAACATGCAATTAGGAAATCGGGTTGACTAAGATCTATTCATGGCATCTATGATTGTCCTAATGCAATTTAGATCCATCGTAAGTTCAAAAATTTACAATGTACAAAGTAGAAAATTTGACCTCCTAGGACCTAAAATAATACCCTTATGATACTAGTCACAAAAAAAATCCATTAACTTTGTGCTATGCCCTAGGTTGGAGATGCCATACACTAAGCTTCCATGATTCTTGTTTAGAACTACAAGTTGGCCTAGACTAAACCTGCTTGGTTAATTCTTTTTTGTATTAAGGGATGTTTGAACAAATCCAATTATCAATGCTTCAAGGACATACATCATACTATCAACCACGTGGGTGATCAATTGGATATCAAAGCTGATACCAGAACCTACATAGCTGAACACTTTGATTGGTTACTATTCAATTAAGACTATTTTAGTTTACAATTTTATCATGCTTTAGTTCCAATTGGTATGTGATAGATTTATTATTGTTTCTATTTTCATTTTCCCTTCTTTGGAGGTATAATATGTATCTTAATTAGATGGATACTATGTAGTTGTACTAGTTATGACTATTCTTTGCTCATAGCCATGGTTCTCTTTATTTTTCTAAATAGCTTTAATTCAATAAGAAAAAGAAAAAAAATTGCTATGAAATTGTTCAAATAGAAAACTTTCACCAATGAAAATTATGTAACTTTAGAATCAAACATATAGAATTAAAAAAATAGTAATATGTATTATGACAATTCTACAACATAAATCCATAAAGGCAGTACCTCAATAGCCCAAACCTGATATCAAGTTCACCTTCGATCAGATAATTTCCTAAGAAGTTATATCCTCAATCATAACCACAATTATACTATAAATTGTTGTTGTACCATCCATATCACAAGAAACCCATTTCTATGAGAAAGATAAAACAATGTTATCATATATCACAAAGACAAATGAAACTTATATTTCAGGGATTTCTTATGTCAGACTATGGAAAGCTACTTTTGCTGGCATGTAATGTAGGGTCATAATTAGGAATTAGTAGTATGTAGAAGTATTAAATAGTCAATATTTATTCTAGTGTATACCCTCATGCATGGACATATTGGATATGTGTATTAAGTTGAAGATTAGAAATACCTGTAGATTATCCTAGTTTGAGTTTAGCATGCCTTTAAATTCAAACTCCATATTGATGCAACAAAGAAAGTATATTATAAGCTTTGATGCATAACTTCCATATTTCCATTCTAGATTTACAAATTTCTTCTGGTAGCTGAAATAGGAAATATGCAACAAATGGTGTGTTGTTTGGAAAAGAGAGGGAAGAAATTATTTAAATTAGTTCATAAGTGCATGTGAGACTAGTTCCCGTGACCATTTTTCATGCATGGCACAAAGAGGAAATAAAAATATAAAGAAAAAACAATGTAAAATAACCCCATAAAGTGGTAGATTTATTTCAAAAGACTAATCATTTCATTCAAGTGTAAGAAATGAATTAGAATACTGAAGAAAATATTTGAATCTTACCTAGGAGGATATGGGTTGCTTCCCAATCCTCAGCCCATAAATTTGCAGAGTTATCACAAAAAACTAATAGTAATACTAATCTTGTCATTCTAATACAAGCCATAAAACAAATAATGAAAATGATCTTTCAATCTTACCTGATCACTATGGGTTACCTTGCAGCCTGCAACACCCAAAAAAGAATAAAAATGTTATAGAACAAAAACATTGAAGTGCACAACAGAGAATACACTTCTTAAAATAATTATGGTATGATGCATAGAAGCTTGCACAACAAAATTTTCAATGTCTCATTGTTAGGTTTAATGAAAGCATAGATCATAAAATATCTACAACACTCTAAAGTAAATGGTAAAATACATATAAGATAATGGATAGTGTGATTGAAAGTTGGAAAACATAGTGTGAGGTGATTATATGTCTGCCAAAACACAATGGCATGACATAGATAATAAATCATACATAGAAATAGTTCATTGCCTTGTCTATGGCTTTTCATGTCATTCCAATCACCATGATGTTGGAATTCCATTACAATCCAGATCTACTATTATGCTTTGATAGTAAACAAACAATGTTTTCCAACAACCATATACATGCATAAAGTGATTGCAAGTTGGAAAAAATAGTGTGAGGTGAGTATATGTCTGCCAAAACATAATGGCATGCCATAGATAAGCAATCATACATAGAAATAGTTAATTTCCTTGTTTATGGCTTGTCATGTCATTCCAATCACCATGGTGTTGGAATTCCATGACAATCCAAATCTACTATTATGGTTTGATAGTAAACACACAATGTTTTCCAACAAGCATATACATGCATAGTGTGATTGCAAGCTGGAAAACATAGCGTGAGGTGAGTATATGTTTTCCAAAACACAATGGCAAGCCATATATAAGAAATATACTTACAAACAGTTCATTTCCTTGTCTATGGCTTGTCACGACATTCCAATCACCATGAAACCACATTTCTTTGAGGAAATTTTCAAACTATTCACTACCTTGTCTCTGTTGTTTCTTACTATTATGCTTATTAATATGCTTTCATAGGTAAGGTAGTGAACTATTTGAAAAAATGCCTCAAACAAATGTGGTCTCTTGGAATGTCATGACAAACAAATGCTATTTGTAGCTGCAATTATCACTCTAGTATGAATGAATTAATATCTTTGACAATAGTATTTAGTTGAATAGGCCGAGTTCCCTATAGTTGTGGGTGTCGTTTCACAATATATTGTTGATACCTCTACTAAAGATGACAATATATATCTGCGAGCCAAATTGCATTGCTTGTTAAATAAGGTGTTTCCCATTTTCTAACAAAATTTGGTTAGGGGGTCTCCATCTTCAAATATCAATCAATTTATCATTTATATATTTGCAATTATCACTCTAACTATCTGCATTTATTTTATAAAAATAGTGTGAGATGATATTTTTTTCCAAAACATAGTGGCAAGCCATAAATATCCAATCACACATAGAAAAAATTCATTTCCTTTTCTATGGATTGGCATGGAATTCCATTGACCATGAGACCACATTTCTTTCATCCATTTTTCCAAATAGTTCACTACCATGTCTCTGTTGTTGCTTACTATTATGATTTCATAGATAAGGTAGTGAACAGTTTCAAAAAATACCTCAAACAAATGTGCTCTCATGGAATGCCATGACAAAAATAATAATTGCAGCTGCAATTATCACTCTAGAATGAAGAAATTAATATATTTTAGAATAGTACTTGGTTGTATAGGCGGAGTTCCCTATAGTTGTGGGTATAGTTATTACCTATGCAATGTGAACTAACTACATAACTGATTTTAGCTTGACTATGTAAGAAAAATATATTGTAATTTAAATGTTGTCATGTATCTATGAGCATCTACTTATTACTTATGCAATGTGAAATAATTCTTTCGGTTTGAAAGATGTGTAATGAAATGAAATGGAAAACACTTGGTGTTTATAAAACTACGACCCGCATCACAACATACCCAAACCCTCATGGTTTTCAACCATTTATATGTATGTGTGCATTACAAATATCAAGAACACTGATTTCTTGACATTATCGCCAATAATGATTAAACTTGTTCAAAGTGGTGAAACACAGTGTTAATGCTTCTTGGAAAACAATGGGTTTTTATAAAACAATGCCTTTCATTACATTCCTAAGGTCTAAATAATAAAATATTATAAAGACATTTATATTCTTTTGTAAAATTCTAAGATGCAAAACACTGGGTTTTACAAAACTCGCATCCCACTTAAAGTTTGAAAACAATTTACAAACAAAAACCCTCATAACATTTTAAACCCCTTTACAACTAACAACCCAAATGATTAGAAACCCCTAACTCTCTTTTTTTAGTCTCCCCTTGCTCTCCAACCTTTCACTTGCAATGTTGGAAACAATGGGTGTTTATAAAATGGTCTGCATTTCATTACATTCCTATGGTTTTAGTAAAAAAATATTTTGAAGATATTCATATGTTTTCTAAGATTCGAGTTTCTCAAAACATTGAGAAACCTACAACCCACAACAACAACAAACCTATATACCTACAAAAATGCATGGAACAATACATAAAAACATTCACCATTGCATACAGTCGGTTAGAAACCCCTCACCTTAAGGCAGTTGGTCATCTCCCTTGCTTGCAATGTGCCCTTGATTTCCAACATTTTGATTTCAGCCTATAGAATGAGAAAACCCAAAGCACAGTGTATTTTCTAACAACAATACATTTTATAATTTAAAATGCATGTCTTAATCACTGCCCTTCCCACACATAATAGATAGCTTCTCGCACAAGGAAAAAAAATGCCGACATAATTCGGTGACAGGACACCTCCTCTCTTCCCTCACCATGGCATTTCCTTTCGTTGTTGGTTTCGTCACTTTATCATCCGTTTGGTGGGCCCTCCATTACACCATCTCTTCATGTTATGTATGTTACCATGTATGTCATTATGTATGTTTCCATGTGTTTTTTTATGTACATAGGTTCTTTTTGCCTAGGAGTTAGCTATCTCCCATTAAAAACATGCTTTTGAATAAATATAACAAACTTTGTCATGAAAAAAATAGTCACTACTATGTATCAAAAATGGATTTTATTTTTCCATGATTAAAAAATATAAGAGAACCATTCCTAAGATGCCATCCCTCCATGTGGCAGACTCCTTTGATAACCATTGACCCCTTCCCTTCTTTTTTTGTGTCATGGAGAATAATGAGAGTGAAAATAATGGGACTCCTTTCATTCGCCCAACCCATACAATTTGGAACTTTTTATACACCCAACCCATGCAATTAAGACCATCTTATTTTAACATATACTGTAGACATTGAAAATGTACAAGTTTGTTTTGGCACACCTGATCCCGATTACTGACAACGTTTCCTCTCAGATCAAATCCTCAACATTTCATCGTAATTCTATCCCTTAATCTAATAAATCGTCATTTGTCTGATTAAGTCTATCACCTCATTTGATTAAATTAATCAGTTTAATTTAATTAACCTTACATTGTTGTTTAATTAAATAAATCATTTTATTTGATTAAAATCTCTAAAGTCTCCTCATTAAATTAAATAAATTAAACCTTATTTGATTTAATCTAACACATTCCTTCTTTATTAAATAAATCAAATCATTTATTTAATTAAATCATTTCCTCTCAATTTGATTTAAATCAATTCATAAATTTAAGTCTAAATTGTCACATCTCCTAATTCCTCATTAAATTAATCAAATCCTTGATTAAGTTAATCCCTATCACTAAAATTCTCTAGAGAATGCAACTTGTACAATAAATCAATTACTTTGATTTATTAATTCTTCTATTTTCTCTCACAAAGCATCAAAAAGGAATATTCCCTCAATTTGAATTCAAAAAGGTCAAGTGGACTTGGTCCTTCCAACAAGGCATTTATTCCTCTTACATGCCCTTGTGCATTGAGCCAAGTGGCATTTATTTCATTCCTTTTCCCCTTTCACATGTCATTTCTCAAATTTGAAATGCCACCTAATTGCATTTATTGGCACTTTGGCCAAAATGTGCACAACCTTTAGCCATTCACATCTTGACAAGTGGCACTTGGCCATTGGATGTTGAATGATCTCACATTGCTCTATTTTACTCTCTTTTCTAGTTTAGAAATCTATAAATTGGAGGCTTCTCTTCTCATTATCAATCCACAATTTTGAGTAAACTTATTATACTCAAAATTCATTCATCCACAATTCAAGCAAGTATACTATATTTCATTTTATCCACAAATAGTTTTAAGTATACTCAATATATTCAAATTCATCTCAACATTCCACATCTTCATGTAAGGTTATTCTCTTCATTGGAGAATTAATCTTACTCATACTATCATTTAGCTTGTTCAAGGATTGGGAAAGGGCTGCTTACTACACAACAATGGTGGCACCAATCCACTATGGGATGAAGGTTTAATCATGCTTTTATATGCTTCTGTTGAACTTGTTTTTATGCTCATTAGTTGCATATTTAGACATGATTAAGTATCTCATAGGGATGTTAAATTTGCTGTTTTAAACTAAATTTCTTGCTAACAACATGAAATTGTTTGAGACGATTTTCGTTTGCAGATTTTAGCATCCACATTCTAGCGCTAGAAGTGTTGGGATTTCTGCCTCAACTTTCTGGTGACCCCCTTTGAAGACTTAGGTGAATTCTCTTGTTTCCTTGGCAAAATATTTTGTTCTAGTAGAGGCGGAACCAGGATGGAACTTGGCATTGTTCTATTTGCCTTGTTCTGAGTTTGTTCCCGTTCCGTCTCCAGTTCTGCTCCCCACTTTCTTGGTTTTTCGAGTTTTGTTCTGGCGGAGGAGGAACCGGATTGGAACCTGGCATTGTTACTTTTGTCATGTTCCGTGTTTGGCTGTTGTTCTGGCTCCGGCTCCAGCTCTGGTAGTTTGTTTCTCTCTGCTTGGTTCTCGCGGAGGTGGAACCAGTTTTGGAAGTTGGCAATGTTTGTTTGCCATGTTCCTGTTTCAGTTCTTGTTCCGACTCTGGGTCCGACTCCTGCTTTTGTGATCCATTTCTTCTGGATGTTTGGATTCTCCTCGGGGTGTTTTCCTCCGCCTTCTCCTGGTTCTGGATTGTTATTTCTTGTAGTTGGTAGAGGTGGAACTAGAACCAGTTTGGTTCCTGATCTTGGACTTTTGGTAAAGTCCTATTTTTGTTCTTGTTCCGTCCCCGGTCCTGGCTCCGACTTCGGTGTTCCTATCTTGGTTTGACCCCGGGTTGACTTTACCCGGTCAGTTCTATTTCTGATGTGTTCCCCTTTGCTGCGAGTGGATGCAGAACTGAATTGGTTCTTGAACCTATAATTTCAGTGGAGTCATGTTTCGACTCCAGTTCCGTCTCCGTCTTCGACTCCGACTCTAGCAGTGCATATTTTCGGTGGAGTCCTATTCTAACTCCTGTTCTGACTCCGACTCTGGTAGTGTGTATTTTTGGTGGAGTCCTGTTTCGAATCCTATTCTGACTCTGACTCCGGTAGTGTTAGAAATGACTTGAAGTCTTGGTCGCGCTCGATGTCTTTTTGACCGTTTTGGTTGCTTTGTCAGCTGCAATTGCTGATGGGTCTTGGATGCGTGGCACCTGGTTGGATTGTGATTGGATGGATGCCATGATAGTTATTGTGGTAGTTGGTTTGTCAATGAAGGGTGGTGAGCTCAACTATTTTGATGTTGGAATTGAATGCATGGATGACTCGTTGCAGGGAGATCTGTCAGATCCCACTAGTTGCATGATTTGCAGATGGTCTTCTTTGCTCTTGTTGAGCCGGTTACATATGGATGAGAGATGTGTTATTTCTTATGATGGTGAAGGAGAAGAGAAAGACACGGGTTTGCGAGTCAAGGGTTGAGTCGTGTATTGCAGAGCAAGTGCGAGATGCGTGACCATGAGGCTGCAAGCATAATGCATGATGCATGATGCAAGATTGCAGCAGCTGGACTTGTAGGTTGGAGAGCCAAAGGTGTGAAGAGATTTGTAGAGAGATGGAGAGGGTGTTCAAGCAGTTTGCTTAGGCAATGTAACTATGAACACTCTATCTCTCGGATCTGGGCATGGGAATCATTGGAGGCCGAATGACTGGGCTGGCCATGAGGCTGGCTATGACAATCATCTGAGGAGCTGAAAGGAATCTTGCGAGTACCTGTTACTTCTCCAGTAGAACAAGATGAAACTCCTATATTGGATTTGAGCCTGATATTATATTGTAACTATTTTTTGTTGCTGAATAATTTAATGGCTCGAAATCTTGGAGTGTGGGGTTTTTACCTAAAAGGGTTTTCCCCACGTATATCTTTATGTCTTCTTTTTGTTGTTCATGGTATCTATTTATGTTGAATCTATTTCTTGTTGCATTCACTTCTCTCAGAGGATCAATGGGGAATCAACTGTGCTTGTTTCCGCTTTATAGCATAGTTGGTTGTGTCTTTGTTCTGATTTTGAATTGAAATCACTAAGGCACTACTGTCTTAGATGCCTATCTTGACGACAGTCCGAATCCGTATCCCCGACAAGAAGGAGGGCTGAATCCTAGATTTTATTCCATTACAGTCTCACTAATGTCTCTTTTTGCAGGAAATCCAGCTCAAAATATTTAAACTGTTTTGTTAACAATAGCCTTCGCTGTTATTCATGCATAATTCCTTTCGGTCGAAGAAAAGAAAGAAGTTTTTTTTGTTTGTATAAATGCAAGCTTTGAGTCTTCTTTACATTTTATGCTAATCATTTGGTCTCACTGCGAATTTTCCTCCTCCTTGTGCTTTCATTTCTCCTCACAGTTCTCTCACACAATCACCTTAGCTCTTTACCATGCCCTTGTGTAGACATCTTTTCCTTTTTGCTATTGTCGTCCTCCATCCACTACTTTACCACGACCCCACATCCACCTCTCACGATTTTGCGGTGAAGTATCCGTTTACTGTTCACCTGTTCCCACTACACTACCGCAGTCTGTGACGGGGCCCCCTGCGGTTTTGCGATAATTCTCATCAACACCTCATGGTTTCCTCTGCAACTCCTTACCTCGTTACCGCGCCACCCGCTCTGGTCACCCATGACATCACGATTTCCACTCACTGTCTTGTGAGCCACTCACCGTTTAGTTGCCACCTCATCTGTATCTGTCCATGGTAGAGCGGTGTTAACTAGATTACTGCCACCTCATCCCTTCCATCCATGGTAGAGCGGTGCTCACTGTATCACCGTCAGATAGTTTTTCCTCGACCGCGGTGGTGCGGCTAGCTGTGTGTTGCCTATCTTTCTAACTATCACCGCCATCCCACGGTCTGCCATTTGATCCTCCATGGTATCACGGTAAACCTGCTAATCATGACTCTATATGTCACTTGGCCGCACTTCATCACCACCGGTTACCCCTCCCTTACCCATGTTAGCGTGGTAACCGCCTCACCGTCTGTCCTCGACCATCACCGCATCCCTGAGGGTCTACCGCTTAACAACCAGCGGTCGTGCAGTAACTGTTACCCACCATCGTGTTGCCACGGTTGTCCACCCTGCTATTAGCGGTAATGCGGTAAAGCCTGCCGCCAGAATGCCTTTAAGCTGCCAACCGCGATACCGCAGCCTATGGTAAAACAACAGAGGATTTATTTTAGGAAATAAACAATGAGGAAGGAAATTTTTTGCATTCATAAGGGGGTTAATTTTTTTTAAAATGGTAATTTTTTATGATTAGGGCATTAATACATGAGATATTTTTATGAAATATTTTTTAGTAACTTTATATTTTCTTTTGAAGGTTGAACATTGGAATTAAATCAAGGCAAAAGCAAGATGGCAGAAATTCACAAAAGCATTTTTTAATGCTTGTTGAGATAGATATTTATTTTAGTTTTAGAATATCCCACATCTATTTTTGGGGCTTAAAATTAACCATTTTGACTTCATCTTTTGGTTAAAATTGAACCTTAGAAATATACTAGATTTCAATTTGGACTTAAAATTGAACAAGGCAAACTTCACATTTAATCTTGGTGCTTCTAAAATGAACTCATCATTGCTTTGAAGGTTAAAATTGAACATGTGTCTTTTATGTTTTGCAAACTTTTTAACAAATTAATATCATTAAAATGTGTATGCGCTTCTCTCATGCTTTATAGCGATCTTGAGAATCAAAAGCATTTTAGTGATATTAACTTGTCAAAAAGATTGCCTCCACATTTGATTTGGGCACTTAAAATTGAACAAAACATGCGAGTGTGAGCATGATATATTGCAGTGGTTCTCCCCTTTGTTTTTCAACAAGGGTTGTGTGAACGACGGGATATGTTAGCTCGCTTTTGTTAACTTATAGGGCCTGCCTTGTGGGAAAAAGTAATCACCCAACCAAGAACACGCTAGAGCCAAGCAACTTCCACCCGAGATATAAGTGTGGATATTGGAACAAAGGCCAATATCATGAGGATTATTCCGATGAGATGGAAAGCAATGGACTCTCGCCGATGTTGGATAATCCCCCATGAACGGAATGCCCGAATTAGAACCCCTTGTTTAGAAAAAGGCCAAAACCTTGTCTATCTTGTTGGTGCAAAAGGTCATGTCCTTTGAAGCCGCCCCACGTAACATGCGATCTTGTTGTGGAAATGGAAAGTATGCCATGGGAGATTCATGGGTACTAATGCTTGGTTGACCTAAATAAGTGAGTATCATGGAGGGGAGCCAATGTGGTTAAGCATTTAGCCATTCGCACAAGATATGCATAGCTAGATTTATCCAAGTGGGAACCCAACAAGGTATTGCCTCATCAACCTAGGAGTGTAAAAGTGCTTGAAAGAACACATTGCTTGGTCTTCAAAACATTTGAAAAACAAACATACACAAAAGCCTTGAAAATTCAAACACCTTGTGGGAAACACATACCCATTGATGAACTTGCCCACTCTTGCTTTCCCTAGGAATCACATTCCTAGAGGTTTCTAAGTGTACAAGTTCCACCATCATTTGTTTCCAATAAGGATAAACATAGGGAACTTTTGCCCTATTTTCCTCAATTTCCACACAAAGGACCTTGTGGGATGAGAAGGAGAATGGGACACTAGACATACAGTTTGAAAACCTAAGCAAGCAAGTGTCTTGGATAAAAAGAACCTCATTTAACCAAGATAAAGAGACAAATTGAATTTCACATGTGTTGTTTCCAATGATTTCCCGCAAGATTAAGATCCCAAAGCCAAAGTTCAAGAAAGTGAGTCTAAAAATCCATGAGCAATGCCTTGAGATGCTCCTTGAAGTAAGGGAGAGACTTGTATACAATTTCTACAAAAAGGCCTCAAGGAACAATCCCACATTGTATGCATTTTATTGTCAACAAAATCTCAAACTTTTTGAAAGGTTTGCATTTCTCCCATAGGAAGTCTAGTATGTTCTTCAATACCAAGGTTTTGTAGAGAGAGTCACATCTAGGTTAAGGTTCAAGATCAAAGTTGTCATTCTCATCCATTCCTCCATCAACCAAATCTCATTTCATCATCAAACCTTTTTTGAGAACTCTAGAATCAATCATCATGTTAAACTTAGAGGGCTAAATCAACATCATCATACCCTGGCTTAACACACTTAGCCAACATAGTCTTTAAATCATTGAACAAATTTTCTTTGAGATAACACAACTTCTTAAAGTCTATTAGTTCTCCAAAACATTGACATAACACACTTTGTCAATTCATCCTTTTGTGCAATCTCCCTTAGGATAACACAACTTCCTAGGGAAAACAACTTCACAAAAAAATTTGTTTAACTTAACACATCTAGTCAAATTATCACAATCAAATCAAATCAAAAATCCCTTGCAAAGTTTAGCACATACCATTCAAAAGTTCTCCAAAGGTTTCACTCACTCACCCCATCCATTTTAACCCATCACCATTATCACCATCTTTGATCTCTTAGCTTCCCTAGTTCTTCTCTTTTGGACCTAAAGGATTAGGATCAAACAAATCCCTATTTTTTTTATGGTCCAAACAAGATCTCAACACAAGAAGAACATGGAGAATATCAGAGAAATATAAGCTTCTATGGACATGAGTCATCTAAACATCGAAGTGAACCTAGCAGAATCAAGCAATCCCCCAAGCAACTCTCCCTTATCATCACAAAATCCTCAAGAGGAGAGTCATCAAGAGGACAACAAAAATGAAGACATGGGGATGAAACCAAATGAAATCATGGAAATGGTTCAAAATCCAGAGAACCACAAGATTCTTAGTGCTATGTTCAAATACCTAAATACAATAGCAAGAGGAGGGGTCATGCCCCCTCCTGACCTTAACACAAGCACTAGTACAGATGCATCCCCATTGTCCAACATCAACCAGGAAGTACCTTGCACCACATCAATCATCACACCAACCTCCCCGAATGTGAACAAGGGGAGTGCCATGTTCCAGGAATTGCAAAAACACCGCCTTGTGGCTAATAAAGAAGCAATCATCACCCCCACACTGGTTACATCTATTCTGGAAAACCCATCTCACCCATACGTCCCACTCACATTTCATAATCCCGCTAGTTCATCCTCATTTCACGCCACACCAGCCTATCAATTGAATATACCAACTGCCCCACCGCATGAGGAAGATGGCTTGCTTGGAATGACAGAAGCTATCAATCCTTTCTCTTTCCAAATAGGTGTATCATCCCTTCCCCCACTTCTGTTCGCATCTGCATCACCTCTTGGAATAGGTCTTCCACCTTTGCCCATCGAAATTTTTGCTAATCCAAGTAATCCGACCACCACTTTGAACCCACTTCTTTTGCCCATATCCTCACAACAAATTGCAACTATTCCTATCACCATGGTTAATGCATCTATTGGTCCTCAAGTCTCCCAAAGCATGCCTCCTCAAGGACCAATCATCTCAAACACCCCCCCGACAACCCAAATCACAATCACCACCACAACCCCTCCACCTGCCATGACAATTGGCATAATTCCTGTTCCACTGCCACCACCTCCAAAATACAACATGAAAAATTCATTCTCGATCATGTTGCAAGCCGCTCAAGAAGCTTCCCACAAAAAGGCGCTCCAAAAACAACAAGCCACACACGTTGTGCAAGTCACACATGCCACTTAGATGGCACAAACAATCCAACAAGCACATGCTCAAGAACAAGCACAATTCCAAGCTCAGCAAGTGCACGCACAAGCACAATACAAAGCTCAATTGCAATCACAACAAGAAGCATATCAACAAGCCTTGCAAGACTACCAATTACAGCAGCAATTTGACCAACAACAAGCGTTGTTGGTGCAACAACAATGACACGACCAACAACAAGCATTGTTGGCTCAGCAGCAAAAACAGGAATTACTCGCTCAACAAAGTTTACAACAGATTCCCACCAAAATTGTTGAAATCAAAAATCAAGATCAATCTATCAATAAGCACCTTGAAGATGTTTCCACCTCGACCAATGATCAAATCAACATACACCAAGTTCTACTTTTCAATCATGAGAAAAATCCACCAAAAATACCCAACAATGATCAAATTCAAGAAATGTCAACATCACTTGATCCTATGGTTGAAGACATTGGTAATCTCTCTTGCACAATTGTTGAAAACAATGTTCAAGATATTGAAGATGCTTCTACCCCATCCAGTGATCAACTCACTATACATCAAGAGCCACTTTTTAATGATCTATTTCAAGGAGTGTTGGAATTGTTTGATCCCATTGACATAATCTATGATCCACCGACCAATGATCATATCAAAAATGTCTCTACATTGCCTTATGAGTTAGAGGACATATCTCAAGAATGTATTCCAAAGCATGATCAAAATCTATCACCAAGGTCTAGCAATGTTCCTTCCCAAGAGTAATTGACATCCTTTGACCTCATGGTTATAGATATTGAAGGAATCCCTAGCTCAACATTTGATCCAAATCCACTCAAAGCTCAAGAGAATATTGAGCCACTTCCTAATGACGATGTCCAAGAACCCACTATAAGCAATCCATCCTTTGAAATCGACCCATGTCAAGAACTTGATCCAAAACATGTCGAAAGTAATTCCAGAATTAGTCAAGATCGAGAATTCATATCTCCAAGATACTATAATGATCTAATGGGCACTCTTTTATCTATACAAGATGCCGCAAATGATGATCATATCCATATAGCACACACTCATCCATCTTCCCATGAGATGCTTTCATTGGATGGACACATAAATGATCTTCATTCAAAACAAGAGTCTCATACTCTTATTGAGGAACAAGAGTCTCCTACTCTTAACATTTGTACACAAGACCAAGATGTAGAAATATCTTGTGGAAAAATATCAGAAGTAGGTCATGAAGAAGGTTTCTACATAAGTCATGAATCAGAAACATCATGTGAAATGAGTAATGAGGAAGACTTTTGTGTGGATAGTGAAGCATCAACACTTCTTAACAAAGCAACACAATCGGATATTTCACAAGATCAAGCTAAGGATATCAATCAGGCAGTCATCCCACATGCAGAGGATCCTATCACTTATAAAGTTGGATCACTTACCTTTCTTAGAGCAAGATATCTTATCAATGAAGAAGTTAGCACCTTTGAAGATCCACCATAGAGCAAAGAAGGATTAGCACCTTGTTTCCAAGGTAAATCATATCTTATGGTAACTAAATTTTTTCAACAGATGGATTATCAAGGCAGAGGATTAGGCCTACATGAATAGGGTATCCTAGAACCAGTGCAGATTGTTGGAAATCCTAAGCATCAAGGCCTTGGTTACTCGACATTCAAGGGATCTCAACATATCAGTAACATTTCCACAAAACTAGGGACAACTTCATCTCAAGCAAATGTCAACATAGGGAGCATGGAGGATCCTTATGATGAAACCAATGCCAATACTACAACCCGCCATATCATGAATTTTCATCCACCCATCACCCCATTCACGAATTGGGACCAACATCAAAAGAAAGATTTGAATCAAAGCACAAAGATTACTATTAAAGAAAAAGAAGTACTAAAGCATGAAGGACAAATCAAATACATATGGATACCAAAGAATACAAAGAAAAATTATCTCTATCAAACTCCATTAGTCAAAGAAACTATGGGGCAAAATCAAAAAGGGAAATGTATCCATCAAGGATGTCCGCAAAGGAAAAAACATGCTTCTCAAGTGACATACAAAGTGTATCAAGCAGTTGGTCCTAATTCCATGCACACTTCCGTATCCACCCATTATTTCTCATCTTCCCAAGTTTGGAGACTCAAAGGTTCCAAACTATCAACCAAACCATCTTTTATTCCTAAACACACTTCATCCACGCCTCCACGCATGATATCCAATTCTCACATTGACCATGTATTAGCAGCGACCCTTCATCATAATGATTCAGAAGGCACTCTATCGTGATGTGCACACAAAGATAGAGTTAACTCCAGTATTAGCGAAGCAGATCAGGGATCTAAAAAGTTGCATTCAAGTGCACGTTCTTGGCAAAACAACTTCTTCAAGTAGGATACCGATGGCACATTATGATAGAAGCATCAATGTCAGCAGTACCAAGTGACTCAACATCAGCTTAAAATCTCTCAGAAAATACAAAAAAATAAAATCATAAAATGTCCTGAAAAAATGGTCACCTTGATGAAAACCTGGCAAACAGGCGTCTTGGCGACAACAAAAAAATAAAAAAATCCAAAAAACAATTGGAAAAAGGATTGAAAACAGTAAAGAAAAAAATCGTCCTCTAGTGAAAACCATTTCGGTGGCGCTTTGGATAGGTACCATGATGAAAACTTGGAAAACAGGCGTCATGTGTAGAATCGAGCATTTGTGTGTGCCTGTTCAAGGGAAAGCATCTTATACATCCATAATAAAGCTAGAATTTCATCCATATCATTCGTTCATCCATGAACCATTTATCCAACTGGGCAGTTTTATCCATCTGCATCCAAGGTCCAAGTTACCTTGATCTTGATAAAATTTTGGAGCACACTTTACGCTTGTTTATGGTAAACATCTTGACATGGTTTATTTTCACTGATCCTATCCAATCCAAACACTATCTGAGCCTTGAAGCATTATCTGAATGAGAATCCTCTATTTTGAACACCCTTATCTTATCGCAAGATAATCCATATCCATTCATCCAAACATTCACCCATGGCATTCCCTTCATTGCTAGACATTGGGGGTAGATATTTACATCTTGCTTCGAGAATAAATCTTGATCTATATCCTCTAGCTTATGTGGTGATTCGAGCATTGGCAAACATGAAATCAAATTGGTCAAAACATTTGCAAGCCAAAGATCTAAATCACTAGCCCATGGCATATTTTGACAGGAAGATGTTCCTTATCAAGTTCTATCTATCATCAAACATCAATCTGAACAATTCATATCAGTTGCATCTAACTTGCGTGTCAGCGTCACATCAAATCATCAAAACAATTTTTTTCCAAATCAAGCTTCATCAATCTTGATCAATTGAATCCAATCAATCATCACCTTGTTTGACTTAACACACTTAGTCAAACTATCATCTTGTGCATGAGTTTACTCTAGGATAACACAACTTCCTTGGGTTTATAAGTTCATTATCATCTTGTTTGGTTTAACACACTTAGCCAAATTATCAAATCCATAATCACCTTGTTTGACTTAACACACCTAGCCAAATTATCCTTTTTGTACAAGTTTACTTTAAAATAACACAACTTCCTAGAACTTACGAGTGCATTATCACTTTTGTTTGACTTAACGCACTTAGTCAAACTATCAATCCATCAATCTAATAAATCAAACCTAGCTTGGTTTTCAACAAAATCCCAAAACAAAGCATTGATATTGTCATCACAAATCCATATCCAAATCGTCAAAATCAATCAAAACTCAAAAACATTCAAAAAATCAATCAAAAATAAAAAAAATTCAAAATTCAATCAAAAATCCAAATCATATCAAAAAATCAAAAATAGAGTCATCTTGTCGAACTACGTCGTCTCTAAGATTGAATGTAGGCAAGGTTGATCTTTGATCATCCCCCAAGATTTAGGGTTAGTCCTTAGGCATCCGTCACATTGGCAATCCGTTTGCCCATCTAGTTTTCACATCTAGGTCAGTCCTTAGGCGTCTATCACATTGGCAATCCGTTTGCCCATCTATCTTTTCATCGAGTCAAATTTATCATCAGTCAAAGTACGTGGTCTCTATGTGTATAACGTAGGCAAGGATCATCTACAAATTAACTCCCGAGACCCCTAGGATAGGTCTTTAGGTTAGTTTGTTCGTCGTAGATCTTGAAAATCCAAAAACATTGAAAAATGTGAAAATACCAAAAATAGCCTCAAAATATCTAAAAATCCAAAATGGTGCATCCATCTCATTTCTCTTTCACCCATGAGCGTCTCACTCATAATAAAGTCATTCGTCGCCTTTAGCCTTTGGTGAGTCAGTCAGAAACAAGTCTAGCAGGTTCCAAAGTGAGCACCTAATCGTCAAAGTCTCAAGTCTAGAGCAGTAAGCAGGGAAGTTGGTCAACTCGGAGTATCAATAGCTTATCACCCAATCAGTCTCACCAAAACCCTAATCACTACATGTCTTAGGATGAAGCTTTGCCACGATGGACATAAGCATCAGGTACCCCACAGTAGTTAGTCTTGGCTAGCGGTACGAAGAACATTGGCTTGTTTGTTTACTTTATCTTGGTCTTTTTGACTTATCTTATTTTGCGCTCATTCGAAGGACCTCTCGATGATGCCTAAACAAAATAGGTTTAGAGAGAAGGAATGGGGCAATGATCATTATCTTTTTATCTACTGTGCTTGTTGGATATTCTTGTAAAATAATTTCATCATGCGTACTTTGTTTTGATTGTAGGAAAGATGTTTTAAGTGTCTTGTTGACCGCATAAGAAGGCTTGCCTTCTTATGTTTTGGCCCGAGATGTTTAGAATATCTGAACTACATTCTGAATAAGGTTATGTTTGTCAAGTGTGAACAAGAATACTCCTATCTAATTGTCAAGTCAAAGTCCATCACACTAGGTACAATGCCATAATGGTCCTTTATACCTTGATGCCTCGTACCTATGTGCGTTATCAAACATAAAGTAATTGGCCCTTTGAAAATACCAACTCCTGGTAAGCAATATCATCATCACCATCGGTAATAATGTGAACTTGTGTTGATCCTCCTTCCATCCATCTTATTCTTCTTATTCTTCTATTTTTACTAACATTTCTATCTAAAATCAGTGTGTCATATCAAAATATACATGAGGCTACCCATGGCCGATGACTATCTATAAATTATCAGAATTGTCTACATCAAAGAATTATCTTACGTCCTCTGAGCAATAGAACCACTCCTCTCGCATTTTATCACGATCTCGATCAAAAAATCGTACATTTTCGCTCGATCTCTCGAGGGGGCAGTATACCAGCGTAATCCTTTTGCTGGGGCAATAGTGGGGCATCTGAAAATTGATGAAATTTTGAGCTTTGATTACAATGGTTATTCTTTGAATCAATGCAACAAGTACATTGCTTCAAAGAGAGGCAAAATGTAGACATGGAAAATGTACAAGTTTGTTTTGGCACACCTGATCCCAATTACTGACAACATTTCCTCTCAGATCAAATCCTCAACATTTCATCGTAATTCTATCCCTTAATCTAATGAATCATCATTTATTTGATTAAGTCTATCACCTCATTTGATTAAATTAATCAGTTTAATTTAATTAACCTTACATTGCTGTTTAATTAAATAAATCATTTTGTTTGATTAAACTCTCTAAAGTCTCCTCATTAAATTAAATAAATTAAACCTTATTTGATTTAATCTAACACATTCCTTCTTTATTAAATAAATCAAATCATTTATTTAATTAAATCATTTCCTCTCAGTTTGATTTAAATCAATTCATAAATTTAAGTCTAAATTGTCACATCTCCTAATTCCTCATTAAATTAATCAAATCCTTGATTAAGTTAATCCCTATCACTAAAATTCTCTAGAGAATGCAACTTGCACAATAAATCAATTACTTTGATTTATTAATTCTTCTATTTTCCCTCACAAAGCATCAAAAGGGAATATTCCCTCAATTTGAATTCAAAAAGGTCAAGTGGACTTGGTCCTTCCAACAAGGCATTTATTCCTCTTACATGTACTTGTGCATTGAGCCAAGTGGCATTTATTTCATTCCTTTTCCCCTTTCACATGTCATTTCTCAAATTTGAAATGCCACCTAATTGCATTTATTGGCTTTTTGGCCAAAATGTGCACAACCTTTAGCCATTCACATCTTGACAAGTGGCACTTGGCCATTGGATGTTGAATGATCCCACATTGCTCTATTTTACTCTCTTTTCCAGTTTAGAAATCTATAAATTGGAGGCTTCTCTTCTCATTATCAATCCACAATTTTGAGTAAACTTATTATACTCAAAATTCATTCATCCACAATTCAAGCAAGTATACTATACTTCATTTTATCCACAAACAATTTTAAGTATACTCAATATATTCAAATTCATCTCAACATTCCACATCTTCATGTAAGGTTATTCTCTTCATTGGAGAATTAATCTTACTCATACTATCATTTAGCTTGTTCAAGGATTGGGAAAGGGCTACTTACTACACAACAATGGTGGCACCAATCCACTATGGGATGAAGGTTTAATCATGCTTTTATATACTTCTGTTTAACCTATTTTTATGCTCATTAGTTGCATATTTATACATGATTAAGTATCTCATAGGGATGTTAAATTTGTTGTTTTAAACTAACTTTCTTGCTAACAACATGAAATTGTTTGAGACGATTTTCGTTTGCAGATTTTAGCATCCACATATACTATGACTTAGCTTTTCTTATTAATTCATGTATGTGTATAATATAATATATATTATGAAATAATATCACATATGATATAATACTTAATATTTTATTAAATATAATATATAATTATGTTGAGAAATATTTTATAGTAGTAAGATAGAATTATCATATTGTGATTATATAGATCAAAATCAAAATCAAAATACAATAAATATATATTTAATAAAATTATAATGATTAAATAGTTCTTAAGTAAATAAAAAATAATTCTTAATATTCACTAATATCAATTGTAGATACCAAGTGTGGACTATACTCAACTTTATCCTATCCTAGCATTACTTAAATAAAGATAATTATTTATTTAACATTTACAACCATCCCTTAGCTTTTTATTTTATCCTTAACCTTTATTATTTTTTGGAGGTTACCCATTTCCTTTGACCCTTGATACCTCGAAAAAGTACTAAACTTTATCCTTTTTTGATACCCCAACAAGGTATTGGAGTTTCTCCTTAAATTCCATGATGTCAGACTTCATTATTTTTGATACCTTAACAAGGTATTTGACTTCTTCCTTCTCCAATTCTTTGGTATTCGATTTCATCATTTTCTAATACCTTGACAAGAAATCAAACTTCTTCCTTCTCTAGTCGTTTGGTATTTGACTTCATCCATTTTTTATATCTAATGAGGTATTAGAATTTTTCCATCTTCGACTCCTTTAAACTAAAATTCTTCCTTCTTTGATATACCCTATTCAAATATCAATCTTCTCACATCTTTAATATCTCAATATCAAACTTCTCCCACTTTCCACACATTGACAAATTATTAGAAGTCATCCTACTCCTTTACCTATTGACACTTTGGCAAAGCTCATTCCACTCCTTTACCTCCTGATACTTTAACAAGTTATGAAAGGCCATCCTATTCCTTTACCTTTAAAAACCTTGCTAAAGCCATCCAGTTAATCTAAACTACCTATCCCAACTAATGTATCTCAAACCTTATTAAATAATCTTATTATTTAGTCAGTTTTTAATAAATCACACATACTTTTTATTTAATTATCCTATTTTCACCTCACATGGCTAAAATAATTAAATAATTATTATTTAATTTAATTAAATTTTCTCTCCACCATTTCCAAGAATAAAGGATCCACTAAATGCATGTTCCTCCTTATGGTTGCCATAAATTATTATTTTTAGTACATATAAACAACTTTAAGCTTTCATTACAAACAAATTCTATCATGACACTTCATTCATCTTCTCCTTAATCAGATGAAACTATTGTTATTTATTATCCACCTTTTATTTTTCCTCCTAAAAAATATATAAATTGAAAAATCATTCATTTAATCTTGTACTAACTACATGTCAAAATTATGCTTGGAATGATACTTGGCAACATTCCAGGTACAAATCTGATGGAGTAAAGCATAGATTTGGAAAACCTAACTTGGTTTTGTTTCGACCTAGTCAGCATGTGGATCATAGTAAGAAACTAGTTTTTGATATTTGTGAAGAAGATAGGGCACCAGGAAACTACAAGAAAAATTCTATAGCTAAAAGATAGTATGAAAAGGACCTAATTTTTTTGAATATGCTATATGAAGATAACGAGCTTGATCTTAGGTCTCTTTGGGCTTCAAAGTTGCAAGGGAGAGGTGAGTCTCAAGGTCCAATTCAAGGAGGTTTCCTTTCAAAACACACAATAAGTCGATTGGTACATTGGAAAGCATTGTCCAAAAGGTTAGAACAACCCCAAGATTTCTCTGGCAGGCACTACTTTGAGCCGGCCCTGAGAAATCAACAAAGGAAAATACAAGATGTCTTTAGAGAAGAGAGTTTACAAAACTCTTGGCATCGGGGGATTCATAAGGATGTAATGGACAATAATACAAATCAGGAGAACTGGTATGAAAAAGGAAAGGGACTACTTGAGAATAAGAAGGCCCAAAAGACCATTACAAGATTGTTGCCTAAGCAAGGCAAAAAACCAAAAATAAGGGTTCTTAGAGGAAAAAATGGAAAAAAATGCAAAGGAAATCTCAAAAGAAAATTTGGAGATGGAAAGTGCCCACCCAACTAGTGTAGAATGAACATATGAACATGGTAGAGGAAGGGGGAGATGTTCAAAGGGGTTCCCAAGTGAATCAAAAGGGCATAATACAAATTGCATTTCCACAGCATCTACTGCAGCCTCGGGTTAAGGATCTTAGAGACAAAGCATTGATTTGTAAGTTTGTGAATTTGGCCCCTAATTTAGGAAAATTAAAGGATTTTTTGACTAAGGAATGAGAATGGGCCCAAACAATTTTTTATGTAGATAAATCTATCGGGATTTTCGTTGTAATTTTTTGCGATAAAGAAAACCACAATGCTATATTTAAAGTTAAATCTTGGATTTTTGAGGGCTCAGGCCTATGTATGAAACCATGGGTTCCAAATTTTAAACCTCGAGATTTTTCTTTTATATTTGTTCCTTAGTGGATACAAATGCATACTTTACCATTGAAATATAGGGTATTTAAATTAATTGAAATCATGGCTAATCAAGTAGGAAAATTTCTCAAACAAGAACACATATTTTTTCAAAACCCTTTTATGCCAGTCAAGGTTTGTGTATTACTTGATATCTCAAAATATTTACCTCAACAAATCCATCTGGCATAAAAATTTGGGAAATGGGTTTAGAATATCATTTTGGAAACCCTAGAAAATGTTTGTATAAAATGCCATATGTTAGGGCATAAGCTTGCAATTTTCTACTAGAGATATTGCCTCATCACCAAAACGTAAATCAATACCATAAATTGTGAAGCATGTTAGCAAGGGGACTTGGTGTGAGAAGAAGATAGTGAGTAATCTAGAGATAGGAGGGAAATGTAAGCTAAGAAAGACTGTTTTGTTCTCTTTGCAAACCAAACAACTTTTGGACATTGTATGAAAAATTGATACTTGAAGATTGTTTTGTGAGTGTCTAATCTTCAATCAGCTAACAACAAACAACAAACAAGTGTCATTCATGTTAGAAAACCAAGCAAAACACTCCCTATGACATTCTTTAACTAAATCAAAGAGAAAACATGAAAATAAGAGAAAAATAACTAAAGAGAACATCAAATCAAATTGAAGTAGATAAACCTCCATCCCATAGGGGGAGTGGTGCTGCTTTGATGTGGAAAGAATTCCTTTCCCAATTCTAGATGATATTATTTGAATATGTTGATGATTCCAAGTGTTAGATTGACTCCAAATAGTGATGAAATTTAGCTAAAATGATGAAAATGATGGAATGCTATGAATTGAAATGCCTATAGTGATAATGCTTGAAGTTGTAAATCATATTATGAAGAGAATGCCTCTATTTATAGAACTCGAGGGTTGAAGAATGAGAGTAATTGGTGAATGTGGGATAAAATGGGAGCCAATGAGAATGTGACACTTGTCATAATTCTATAAGAGGAAGGTGGAGCACATTTTGGGAAATGTGTTGAGGAATGAGGGATGTAAGAGGAATAAATGAGAATGTAAGAGGATTTAAAATTTTATAAGAAGAATTTAATGAATGTGGTTGAGGATTTGAGAGGATGCAAGAGAAGTAATTGAAAATGTAAGAGAAGTTATTGAGGATGTGAGAGGTTTTTGAAATATTTGGAGGAAAATTGAATAAAGAGTGGTTGAGAGGAATATTCCTTTGTGAGGATAAATAGGGTATTTAGCTAAATAGAATAAATTAATTTCATGTGCAACTTGGCTAGTTGACCATAGGTTGATTTAACTTTTGAGGAGTTAAAAGTTGGAGGATTTATTAATACTGATTAGAGAGTGATTTAGGATTAATTAATTCAAAATTAATTAATTGGAATAGATTAGGAGATTGTGACATTTTATTTGATTTATTTAATAAAATTGGAGGACTTAGGGATATTTAATTAAATGATTTGATTTAGGGTAAGTGCATGGATTTGTGACACAATTTGTGTGCCAAATTATAAAAAAACCCGCAATAGGCCAATTGCGCTCACCAAATAGCTTGAATTTTAAAATGAATGAAAAAGTGTGAGTTATATTTCTTTTTGCAATGACTTTTGGAATTCATTTTTCTAAACTCTTTCATTTTCTCTTTCTCTACCAGGGAAACTATATACATGAAATAGACATTTAAGTATAAGTTGACATTTACATATGGACATTTAATTTATTATAATTTAAGTTATATTTCATGTATATAGGTAGGATGTTTGAGAGTGGTTTTAGATATCTAGGAGTTATAATGCACATTCTAGTTTTTGGAAGATCTTAAAAATTTTAGACTTAGTCAAATTTCAGTAATCAACAATTCAAATTTTGGTAATCAGGAGGTCAAATTTTAGTAGTCAACAAGTTGTATCATCTTTCTCTCTCACTCTCTCCTCTCTACTCTCTATCTCTCCACTCCCTCTCTCTCTCCCTTCCTCCCTCTCTCCCCTCTCTCTCTCACACACCCCTATATCTCCTCGCTACATTTTCCTCCCTCCCTCCCCTCTCTGCTTCTCTCTATCTCTTCTCTCTCTACATCTCCTTCCCTCTTCACTTATCTTTATCTCCCCTATCTCTCTCACTCTTTACATACCTCTCCCTCCATCACTTTTTAACTCACTTATTTCTCCCTCCCTATCTCTTTCCCTCTCTACTCTCTATCTCTCGTCTACCTCCCTCTAGCTCCATCTCTCTCTCACTCTTTATCCCTCTCTTCCCCTTGTTTCTCTCTAACTCTCTCCTCTCTATATCATAATTATCTCTCCCTCCTTCTCAATATCCCATATCTATCTCAGCTCTCTCTCTATCTCTCTCTCTCTCACACACAAACCTCTATCTCCCTCACTAACACTCCCTCCCTCCCTCCTTACCTCTCTACTTCTTTTGTATCTCTCCTCTCCCTCCCTCTCTCATCCTCACCCTCCCTCCCCATATTTTTGTCTCTCCTCCCAATCTCTCTCACTATTGTCCCTCCCTCACTCCCCCCTCTTTCTCTCTCAATTTCTCCTTTTTTTCTATCTCACCAATCTCTCTCTCTCTCACTCACTCACACACACCTCTATCTCCCTCCCTACCTCTCCCTCCTACTCTCTCCTCTCTACTCTCTATATCTCTTCTCTCTTTCCCTCTCTATACCTACCTCTCCCTCTATCACTCTCTCTCCATCCCTCTCTATCTCACTTATGTCTCCTTACAAACCTATTTCCCTCTCTACTCTCTATTTCTCCTCTCCCTTCCTCTACCTATCTCTCTCTGTCTCTCCATCCCTCTCTTTCTCTCTCACTATCTCCTCTCTATCTCAATATTATCTCTATGCCTACCTATCACCCTCTCCTCCATAAATCACCATTCTCTCTCACACTTTCCCTCCTTCCCTCTCACTCCTTCCTCTCTAAATCACCATTCTCTCTCTACCCCACTTTTCCTCCTTCCCTCGCTATGTATTACTTATCCCTTTCTACCTCTCCCTCCCTCCAACCTCCCTCTCTCTATTTATCTCTATTTCTCATTCTATCCTTACCTCTCTACTCTCTATCTCACCACTCTCTCCATCCAACTCTCCCTCCTTCCCTTTCTCCCTCCTATCCATCCCTCTCTCCGTCCATCTCTACCTACCTCTCCCTCCACTACCTAACACTCTCTCTACCTATCCCTCCCTCCCCCCTATTTCTCTCTTACTCTCTCCTTCCCTCTCTACTCTTTATCTCTCCCCCCTTCCCTCTCTCCTCTCTTTCTCTCTCTCCCCCTTCCTCTCTCCCCTCATTTTATCTCCTCTCACTCTCTCTCCATATCTCACACCCTCACCTTTATCTCCTCCTTTCATCTCCCACCGCCCCTCCACTCTCTACTTCTATCTATATATCATCTCTCTCTACATCTCCTTCCCTCTCTTTACCCACCTCTCCCTCCATCACTCTATATCTCAACCGTGTCTCCTCCCTACCTCTTCCCCTCTCTACTCTCTCTCTCCTCTCTCTCTCTCTCTCTCACACACACACACACTCACCTCTATCTCCTCCCTACCTATCCCTCCCTACCCTCTCTACTTATCTCTATCGCTCCTCTCTCTATGTCTCCTTCTCTCTCTCCCTATATTTATCTCCCCTATCCCTTTGTTTACTTACCTCTCCCTTCATCACTTTGTATCTCACCTATGTTTCCCTACCTACCTAGGGTTGAGGGATTAAGGGTTAAGGGTTGAGAATTGAGGGTTGATGGTTTAATGTATAGGGTAGAGGGTAGAGGGTTTAAGGGTTTAGGGTTTAAGGGTTGAGAGTTGAGGGTTGAGGGTTTAAGGTTGAGGGTAGAGGGTTGAGGGTATAGGGTTGAGGGATTAGGGTTGAGGGTCCATGTATAGGGTAGAGGTTATAAGGGTTGAGGGATTAGGGTTTAAGGGTTAAGGGTAGAGGGTAGAGGGTTGAATGTTTAAGGGTTGAGGGTTGAGGGATTAGGGTAGAGAGTTTACTTGGATTTAAGGGTATAGGGTTGATGGTAGAGGGTATTAGGTTTAGGGTAGAGGGTATTGGGTTGAGGGTTGAGTGTTTAAGCGTTTAATGGTTGATGGTATAGGTTTGAGGGATTAGGGTAGAGAGGGAGGGAAGGATGGAGGGAGAGATGGATGGGGAAGTGAGATAGAGAGGAAGAGAGAAGAGAAGGGAGGGATAGAGATATATGAGGGTTGAGGATCCAATGCATAGGATAGAGGGTTGAGAATTGAGGGTATAGGGTATTGGGTAGAGGGTAGAGGGTAGAGGGTTGAGGGTAGAAGGTTTTTGGTTGAGGTTAGAGGGTAGAAGGTTTAAGGGTTTAGGGTTGAGGATTTAGGGTTGAGGGTAGAGGGCTGAGGGTATAGGTTTAAGGGTATATCATTGAAGGATTAGGGTTGAGGGTCTAATTTATAAGGTAGAGGGTATAAGGGTTGAGGGTTTAGGGTTTAAGGGTTGAGGGTTTAGGGTTTAAGGGTTGAGGATTAAGGGATTAAGGGTTGAGGGTTGAGAATTGATGGTTAAGGGTTTAATGTTTAGGGTTTAAGGGTTTAGGGTTTAAGGGTTGAGGGTCAAGAGTTTAAAGTTGAGGGCAGAGGTTTGAGAGTATAGGGTTGATGAATTAAGATTGAGGGTCCAACATATAGGGTACATGGTATAGGGGTTGAGGGTTTATGGTTAAGGTTTTAGGGTCGAAGGTAGAGGGTTGATGGTTGAGGGTTTAAGGGTTAAGGGATAAAGAGTTAAGGGTTGAGGGATTAAGGTAGAGAATTTAATTGGGTTTAAGGGTTTAAGGGTTGAGGGATTAGTGTTGAGGGTAGAGGGTATTGGGTTAAGGGTAGAGGGTTTAAAGGTTTAGGATTTAAGGGTTGAAGGTTTAGGGTATAGGGTTGAGTGTTTAAGGGTTGAGGGTATAGGGTTGAAGGATTACGAAAGAGAAGGTGGGATGGATGGAGGGAGAAATGGAGGGATAAGTGAGACAAAGATAAGGAGAGAAGAGGAGGGAGGGATATAGATAGATGAGAGTTGAGGATCTAATGTATAGGGTAGATGGTTGAGAATTGAGGGTATGGGGTTGAGGACCTATAGGGTTGATGGTTTAGAGTAGTAGGTTGAGGGTATAGGGTTGAGGGATTAGGGTTGAGGGTAGATGGTATTGTGTTGAGGGTATAGAGTAGAAGGTTTAAGGGTTTATGGTTGAGGGTTTAGGGATGAGGGTAGAGGGTTTAGGGTATAGGTTTGAGGTATTAGGGTTGAGGGTCCAATGTATATGGTAGAGGGTATAGGGTTGAGGGATTAGGGTAGAGGGTAGAGGGTATTAGGTTGAGGGTAGAGGGTTTAAGGGTTGAGGGTTGAGAGTTTAAGGTTGAGGGTAGGGGGTAGAGGGTATAGGGTTAAGGGATTAGGGTTTAGGGTAGAGGATATTGGGATGAGGGTAGAGAGTAGAGGGTTTAAGGGTAGAGGGTTAATGGTAGAAGGTAGAGGGTTTAGGGTGGATGGTTAAGGGTAGAGGGGAGAGAGATAGAGGGAGGGAGTGAGTGAGTGAGAGAGAGACCTAAGAGAGAGAGGGAGAGTAGAGAGAGGGGGATGAGGAGTATATCTCCCTCCCTCTCTCTCTCTCTCAAGTTTCTCCTTCCTCCCCCCTCTCCCTCTCTCAGGTCTCTCTCTATCTCTCACTGACTCCTATCTCTCTCCCCTCTACCCTTAACCCTTAACCCTCTACCCTTAACTATTAAACCCTCTACCCTCTACCCTCTATCTCTCTCCCACTTCCTCTCTCTCTCTCAAATATCTCCCTCCTACCCCCTCTCCCTCTCTTAGGTCTCTCTCTCTCTCAGTCACTCCCTCTATATGTCTCCCATCTACCCTTAACCCTAAACCCTGAAACCCTCTATACTCTACCCTTAACCCACCCTCCCTCTATCTCTCTCCCACTCTCTCCCTCTATCTCTCTCAAGTCTATCCCTCTCTTAGGTCTCTCTCTCACTCACTTCCTCTATATCTCTCCCCTCTACCCTTAACCCTTAATCCTCTGCCCTTAACCCTTAAACCCTAAACCCTTAAACCCTTAGCCCTCTACCCTTAACCCTAAACTATAAATCATAAACCCTAAGCTCTCTACCCTATGCCCTTAAACCTCCCTCAATCTATCTCTCTCCCACTCCCTCCCATCCTCTCCCTCTAAACTCTCTCCCTCCTACCCCCTTCCCTCTCTTAGGTCTCTCTCTCTTTGTCACTCCCTCTTTCTCTCTCCCCTCTAATATTAAACCTAAACCCTAAACCCTTAAACCGTCAATCCTTATCCCTCAACCTTATACCCTCAACCTTAAACCCTCAACCCTCAACCCTTAAACCCTCTAACTTTAAACCCTCAACCCTCTACCCTCTATGCTCTACCCTATATGTTAAACCCTCAACCCTCAATTCTCAACCTTTAACTGTTAATCCCTCAACCCTAGGTAGGTAGGGAAACATAGGTGAGATACAAAGTGATAAAGGGAGAGGTAAGTAAAAAAATGGAGAGGGGAGATAAATATAGGTAGAGAGGGAAGGAGACATAGAGAGAGGAGAGATAGAGAGAATTAGAGAGGGAAGGGAGGGAAAGGTAGGGAGGAGATAGAGGTGTGTCTGTGTGCATGCAAGAGAGAGAGAGTAGAGAGGGAAGGGGTAGAGAGAGAGAGTTAGAGGGAGGGAGAGGAGAGATAAAGAGTAGAGAGGGAAAGAGGTAGGAAGGAGACACAATTGATATATAGAGTCATGGAGGGAAAGGTGGGTAACGAGAGGGAGAGGGGAGATAAAGATAAATAGAGGGAAGGAGATGTAGAGAGATGATAGATAGATAGAAGCAAAGAGTGGAGGGATGGAGGAAGCAGAAAGGAGGAGATAGAGGTGAGTGTGTGTGAGAGGGAGATAGAGTGAGAGGAGATAAAATTAGGGGAGAGAGGAAGGGGGAGAGTGAGGAAGAGAGTATAGAGGGAAGGAAGGATGGAGGGAGAGATGGAAGGAGAAGTCAGATAGAGAGAAGGAGAGAAGAGGAGGCAAGGAAAAAGATATATGAGGGTTGAGGATCTAGTGTATAGGGTAGAGAGGGAGAGAAGGATGGAGGGAGAGATTGAGGTAGAAGTGAGATAGAGAGGAGAGAAGAGGAGGGACAAACAAAGATACATGAGGGTTGAGGATCCAGTGTATAGGATAGAGGGTTAAGAATTGAGGGTATAGAGTATTGGGTTGAGGGTATAGGGTTAAGGGTAGAGGGTATTGGGTTGAGGGTAGAGGGTAGAAGGTTTAAGGGTTTAGGGTTGAGAATACAGGGTTTAGGGTATAGGTTTAAGGTTATATGGTTAATGGATTAGGGTTGAGGGTGTTATGTATAGGGTAGAGGGTATAAGGATTGAGGGTTTAAGGTTTAAGGGTTGATGATTGAGGGATTAAGGGTTGAGGGTTGAGAATTGAGGGTTAAGGGTATAATGTATAGGGTAGAGGGTAGAGGGTTTAAGGGTTGATGGTTGAGAGTTTAAGGTCAAGGGTAGAGGGTTGAGGGTATAGGGTTGATGGATTAGGGTTGAGGGTCCAACATATAGGGTAGAGGGTATAGGGGTTGAGGGTTTAGGGTTAAGGGTTTTGGGTTGAGGGTTTAAGGGTTGAGGGATAAAGGGTTAAGGGTTTAGGGATTAGGGTTTAAATTTAATTGGGTTTAGGGGTCTAAGGTTTGAGGGATTAGGGTTGAGGGTAGAGGGTAGATGGTTTAAGGGTTTAGGATTTAAGGGTTGAGGGTTGAGGGTTTAGGGTATAGGGTTGAGTGTTCATGGGTTTAAGGGTTGAGGGTATAGTTTTGAGGGATTAGAGAAGAGAGGGAGGGATTAATAGAGGTAGATATAGAGGGAGAAGTTTAAAGTGTGAAAGTCTTTAATTGAAATAATCTTATAATTCCTTTAATAAGTTCATTTCCATTCCATATAATATCTAAAATCCATTCATTAAACTTTATTTAATGCAAATGATCCAAAATATCAACTTAAGGTCTACAAAGAGATTCATAATACATCCAATTACATTCATAAATACATGTCATCTTTCACGACATTTATTGTTAGAGTCATAGGTTATATGCTTAATTAATTATATCATACTGATTAATTAATTAAGTCACTTATTCCTCTAGTTGCTTAAGCTAAACTTAGGCACATTAATAATTAATTAATTATTAAGTGTGCACACTAGGGTTTCATTTAGGGTTTCCCTTTTAGGTTTTCTTGATCTCCTTCATAAGGATTGATCTCTTTGTAATATTTGAGATTCTCATAATGCATTTTACACTTTGAGGTTTACAGAACATCTTGTTGGTTTTGCATGTCTTTTGCATGTGACAGGTGATTGCATGCAGGTGATCTTGGATTCTAACATGGTATTAGAGCTCCAGACCTGCCGTTGCCTATTCGTGATCTGAAAATATGGCTTCTCAGTGAGTTTCAAATGCAAGGGTTTCCACAGGCATCTTTTCTGCAAGATCTGGGGGTAGCTGATTTTTTGGCAAACTATGGGCTCAAACGGACGTCGCCATCGCATTCGCAATGCCTCAAAACCCTAGGAACGCCTGTCATTTGGTTGATTTTGGTGAACTTGATCTGGGAGGCAAAAAAATTTTACCAGGGAGGCCGTATGGCCTCCCCAGCATGCATTCTGAGGCACGAATTTAAAAAAAAATGCAGAAATATGTGTTTTTTTGGAAGCCTGCCGGCACCTCCAGTTATAAGAGAACCCGCACCGGGCAGCCACCAAGCGGCCGCCGGTCCACCACCACAGCTCATGTGCCGCCGGCCTCCACTGCCAACCAGCCACTGGCCCTTCTGCATACCCCCACTATCATATGGGCGACCAACCCCCTTCCATCCAACCCCCGGCCAAACAAAGCCCCTCATACAATCATATGCAGAACCTAGGGGCCAAAATTTTTTTGCAAGGTTCCGGATTTTTGCGCTGACGGCCTCCAGGCCATGAAATTTTTACCCATGAAGTTCTGACATCAGCATGACGTCATTGGTTGTATGGCAATTTGTTCCCCTAACCCTTATTTGCCTTAAAAGAGCAGTTTTTTTGTTTTTGGTATAACTTGGGCATACGGTATCGAAATCGAGCAAACAAGATATCGCCGGAAAGCTAGTTCCAAGTACTTTCATTTGGTGTAGTTTATTTTATAGTATTTTCTTGTTTTACTACATTTATTTCTGGTTGAAGTCAGATGTTTATTTTATGCTTCTGAGCTCATAACTCTTTGCCATGATCTCCAATTTTCTCTATCTTTGTGGCATTGGAAAGGTATTGAGGAGATTTATGTTGCTATCGATGCACTTTTTTCTGTATCTATCCTAGGTTTTTTGTTATTCCAGATTTGACCTGATGGGTCATTTGGAGATTAGTTGGATATTTTGACAGTTGGGAGAGTGCAACTTGCATCTTTGCACTTCATTTTCAGTGATACATCATTTAATAATTGACTGCTGCTTCATAGATTCCAGGGTCATTCCAGTTTAGAGTGTTCAAGCGTTCCGTGGCATTGGGTCTGCTGTAACATTATTACGATTCCGATATGGTTTCTTGTAGACAGAAGTATCTTTCCTTGCTTGCCAGATTACAGTTCCAGTGTTACTCTACAGTGTTCTTCCAGTGCTTCTTTGCAGCATGTCATATCATTGTAGGGGGGTTTTGTCCCACTAGGTTTTTCTCCTCTACCTCTTACTTGCATTTGTAAATGGGTACCTAATCAGGCCTAGTTGTCGGGACCCATCTTTGTTTGCATGCATCTTCTTCTAGTGTTTTAGCTTCTTCCTAAGTTCATCTTAAGGGGGGGTGTTAGAGTAATAAGTTATATGCTTAATTAATTATATCATATTGGTTAATTAATTAAGTCACTTATTCCTCTAGTTGCTTAAGCTAAACTTAGGCACATTAATAATTGATTAATTATTAAGTGTGCACACTAGCATTTCATTTAGGGTTTCCTTTTTAGGGTTTCTTGATCTCCTTCATAAGGATTGATCTCTTTATAATATTTGAGATTCTCATAATGCATTTTACACTTTGAGGTTTACAGAACATCTTGTTGGTTTTGCATGTCTTTTTCATGTGACAGGTGATTGCATGCAGGTGATCTTGGATTCTCACATTTACAATACAAAAAATTGTAAAAGAAATTTACAATTCAAGGCTTAGGCATTCTCTCGCCTTAAGTTCTACAATAATCATTCAATAATAAAATACAATAGATATATGAAGAAGTCTTCATTTGTTCTTCAATCCAATATATAATCTTCAAACATGAAGATGAGAAGAAGGTGCAGGCGCTTTTTCTGCCCAACCTCGAAGCTTATGCTTCCTTAGAATTTTTTAGTCAATCAAAGAATACCCGACCTTGCACAAATCGCTTAGCAAAAAGAAGTGGACAAGCAGGATGGAATCTGATGCATGCCTAGTATAACTAGTAATTCCGCAAGCATTTTCATTTTTATAATTCATTTAAGAAACAAGCAAGTTCGATACTAGGATATGGTAGAGAGTTATAAATATTCCATCTGTTTCAATGGTCCTTAAGTTACTTGGCCAAGTAAAATTTCATGCACGACAAGTAATAGTAGTTTTGGAAAAGCAAAACTACACTCTCTAGAAACCCATATTGAACACCCATCCCAGAAGGTAACTTTCCAAACACATGTCATGCGCATTCAATTATAAAGCATGCATGGTTCCATTCAAAATAAAAAATAATCTTTCTCAAACACATGAAATGCACTTTCATTTTCAAGAAAACATGGTTTTTAATACAATAGTTTCACAGTTTTAAATCATAGAACATTATGTTCAAATTTAAAATAAAATAAAAGAAGGTGTTTCTCAAGTATGTAACTAAGTACATATAAAACTAGAATAAATGAGTACACATTCTTTTGGTTCATTTACTCATAAAATTCATCTACACTTCTAAATAATCCTTTTCCAATTCATTTCAATTTGAAGCAATTATATTTTTAATTCTATTTCCTTTCCTTTCTATTTTTCATATTTCCCTTAAAATAATATCCTTTCAAAACATAAACACCTCATATTTACACTTCAATTTCGTAACAATGTAATATCAATCCTAAAGAATTGTCAAATTTCACTCAAGTTTTTCAAGCATATTTAATACACAAAATTATTTAATCTTTTCATTTTGGATAATAATCAACAATTTAATTTAAATCAAAATCACTATCCTTCCTATTTGCATTATTTTTAGAAATTATCTGTCTGACAGTTCTAGTTTTTCTGAAGCTTTTTCTAAATTTAAATAAATCTAAAACATTACGTTTTCTGAGTGCATCTTTTCAATTATGCAAAAAAAAAATTTACTAAACAACAAAATCTACAAGAACATTTTGTTAATTCTACTAACATAGGTAGATCAATTTGTCTTGTGTTCTACCATTTTCCTTCTAGAATCTCAATAGAGTTACACATCCTACCAATGATGACTTCTGCTCTTCATTTCCTGGCATACTAGGCATTACCTTGCTACATTTCATGCAACTTCTTACTCTTTCTTCTTTCAGATGATAGTGGATCCTTATCTGACAATTCCTTTTGTCATTCCGGGGTCCTAACTCTGACATTATTTTCCTCATTCCATTCTTGAATCTTCCAAATTTTGGACACATAGGTTCTTTTATATCCAACAATAGTCTATCCTTTGACTAGTGATAACCTATTTTGATCTTACGCCATTATTAATCTTCCTATCAATGGTTATAGGTTTTGTAGAGATAATTCCCATTTATCTAAGGACATCCATACCATGTATTTTCTTTTGTCCTTGGATTATTTTCAAAGATGAAATTCATCTTTTATCTCAATCTTATTTCCTTGATTTAATCTGTTACTAATTTTTGAGTATTAATCCCCGTTCAATCACGTTGATCTCTAGATAATAAAAAAATTAATTGCATATCTAATCTTCAAGCATTAACATTTAAATCCATGATTTCTTAATTATACAAGAGAGTCTCAACTTTAATAGATCCATTTTGATCACAAGTAACAATTCTGATGTTCTTCTCCATAAGAATTTCAGCATTTCTTGCTAAGTGAAAATTTATGATGTTATGTCGTGACAATAGATGCTTCCTTTTGAAAGTGTTTCTCTTTTAATATGAGAGCTACTTAAAGTAAAGTCTTCTAAATAATACAACTTCCTTTAAATTACTAGGCATACCTCCTATGCTTCTATCCTTATAGAGTTTCATTATCTCAAATGATATTCAATCGCATGGGCAAATCTTAAACCCAAAATTCCCTTCCAATTCTTAGGATGGAATCCTTAATTGTTGACTAGTCCGATTGTTTATAGATTTCCCCACTCTTTATGGCTATATTCAAGACCCAATGTACAAATCATTCAGGTTTAATTCCTACTTATAGGTGTTAATAAGTAATCCAATATGCAACCCATCTTAATAGGTTTTAGTCTCATCATTAGATCTTTCTCTTTATTGAATGAACTTCTAGTCCCAATTACATTATCTTTAACCCAAAGTTTCATTCAAGATCAAGGTAGTGATTAAGTGATTTAATCATTCTCATTAAGAGATTTTGGTGTGGCTCACAAAACGTCACATCTTACTTTACTTTTCACTCCATCTCAATGGCTTAAATAGCTAACCTTTTTTTTTTTTCCGTCCATAGGTTTCTTAACATAGTAAACTTCAGTGTCAAGTCATTTCATGACATATATATATTTCATATAGAAATAACATCGTTATTTAAATTCTCTATTTTAAGTATATAAGAGTATATAGACACTTTCTTCCAATCATGATTCTCTTAGATCTTTCCTTGTCAATCCATAGACAGTGATCTTCCTTATCATGCTCAAAGGCATTGATAATAATATCCTTTGATCTTTAGATCCCATAATCATAAGGTATAAAGGTCATAGTTCTTAACCTTTCCATTTGTAATTTTTCCCTTGTGGTCATAAAATGTATGACTTAATTGTCCTTATGACTTGCAAAGAATTCATACCCAAGTTTTTGCTGGGTGGGGTACTTAGCTTGAGTCAATCCACTCTCTTCCTTCCCCCCCTTAATGTTTACACAACTTTCATTCTTCTTACGTTGAAATTCTTAGAAATTTACTTGCTTCCTTGGAAAGGGTTGTCATTCCTTCTTGTTGACTTTTCATTGCCATCTTCTTTCTAATATCCTTTTTAATGGAGGAATATCCATGCTCACAAACCTCTTTTGTTGATGTACTTCTCAACTCAGAGTGTTGCTTTCCTTGCAAATTCTAGTGTCCTGACACATAGAGCCATGATGCATTCATTTTCCCTTCTGGAATCATTATTCATAAGTTGTTTGATTCCAAAAACTTCAATAAACTCATTGATTTTGGTTGGAGGAATCTTGCTCATGTCATTGATTGTTTCCTCTAACCGTTCTGGTCTTTTCTCAATTCCTCGATACTAACTCTTTTCTAACAAGACCTTTATCTTAACACAAATGTTTAAGTCATGAGTTCCCCAACCCTTAAGGATACTTCCTTTGTTCATATCCTACTTTGATCAATCTAATTTATGTTGACTTTACATACATAGATTCATAATGTTTACACTAATCCAAGAGTTCCTGACTCTTCTAAAATTGTAGGTTGCTAAACTATAATTTACCTCTTTCCTACTCATTCTCTTTTTCTTAGAGTCATGTATATACAGGTTATTCTTCCTAACCTTCCTACATAACCTGATTGCATAATCTTCCACAATCCTAGGTTTTATCATAAGTTGTTGGTTTATAAATTCTGATTCTAGGGACAAATCTTTAACTAGCCCCAGTTTACACAAGTTACTAAGACTGACATCTTGCTTTTCACTTCCTTAAGTTCTTTTCTCTTGCCGATCTAGCACAAGAACTTTTCAACCTTTATATTTTGATAAGGTTTACGCATTATTGTGTACTGAGCTCATAGGTTTCAGTGTAGAACTTGGTAGCTCTGATACCATATGTAAAGTGAAAAAGTCTTTAATACAAATAATATTATAATACAAATAATCTTATAATTCCTTTAATAAGTTCATTTCCATTCCATATAATATCGGAACTCCATTCATTAAACTTTATTTAATCCAAATGATGCAAAATATCGACTTAAGGTCTACAAAGAGATTCATAATACATCCAATTACACTCATAAATACGTGTCATCTTTCACAACATTTATAATACAAAACATTGTAAAAGAAATTTACTATTCAAGACTTAGGCATTCTATTGCCTTAAGTTCTACAATAATCATTCAATAATAAAATACAATATATATATGAATAAGTCTTCATTTTTTCTTCAATCCAATAGACAATCTTCAAAAATGAAGATGAGAACAAGGTTCGGGCGCTTTTTCCTCCCAACCTCTAAGCTTACTCTTCCCTGGAATTCTTTATTCAATCAAAGAATACCCGACCTTGCACGAATCGTGTAGCAAAAAGAAGTGGACAAGCAGGATCGAATCTGATGTGTGCCTGTATAACTAGTAATTCCACAAGCATTTTAATTTTTCTAATTCATTTAAGAAACAAGCAAGTTTGATACTAGGATATGGTAGAGAGTTATAAATATTCCATTTTTTTCAATGGTCCTTAAGTTACTTGGCCAAGTAAAATTTCATGCATGACAAATAATAGTAGTTTTGGAAAAGAAAAACTACACTCTCTAGAAACCCATATTCGGCACCCATCCTGGAAGGTAACTTTCCAAACACATGTCATGCGCATTCAATTATCAAGCATGCATGGTTCCATTCAAAATCAAAAATAATCTTTCTCAAACACATGAAATGGACTTTCATTTTCAAGCAAACATGGTTTTTAATACAATAATTTCACAGTTTTAAATCACAGATAACATTATGTTCAAATTTAAAATAAAATAAAAGAAGGTGTTTCTCAAGTATGTAACTAAGTACATATAAAACTAGAATAAATGAGCATACATTCTTTTGGTTCATTTACTCATAAAATTCTTCTACACTTATAAATAATCCTTTTCTAATTCGTTTCAATTTGAAGCAATTATATTTTTAATTCTATTTCCTTTCTTTTCTATTTTTCATATTTCCCTTAAAATAATATCCTTTCAAAACATAAACACCTCATATTTACACTTCGATTTTGTAACAATTTAATATCAATCCTAAAGAATTGTCAAATTTCACTCAAGTTTTTCAAGCATATTTAATACACAAAATTATTTAATCTTTTCATTCTAGATAATAATCAACAATTTAATTTAAATCAAAATCACTATCCTTCCTGTTTGCATTATTTTGAGAAATTATCTGTCTGACAGTTCTAGTTTTTCTGAAGCTTTTTCTAAATTTAAATAAATCTAAAACATTACATTTTTTGAGTGCATCTTTTCAATTATGCAAAAACAAAATCTACTGAACAACAAAATCTATTGCTCCTTGATTGTTTTCTGTTCAAGCTTTTTTACCAATTTTTTGTTTAAGTTATTCTTTGTCTCCATAAAATTTCACTCTGGTGTTTGACCTTTTTCCTAAATTTGAGAAATCATAGTGAAAGGTTTTCATTTGATAAAATACATAAATAAAAGAAAATGATTCAAATTAAACATTCCAAGATTGTTAATTGGTAAATAATTCTTTCTTTAAATCTACCTGGTAATTTCCTGAATCTGGTTTGTGTTCTTTGACTGTCAATTTTTCTCTATAAATGTTCTTTTATTCAAACTCCTCTTTTGTTTCTGACTTTGTTTGTGCATGTATCTCAGGCTAAAGCCTTCTCTTTTCTATTCTCCACCCTTAGATTCCTCTCCAATTTTGTCTGAGCCTTTTCTGTTCACTTGCATATGACGATTTACTTCTTTTGTTTCTGTATTCCCTTCCTCTCTTCTCATGCACATTCTTCTTACTTCCTCACCCTGCGTATCCTCTCCTTTCTCCTTTCTACCCTTCTCCCTCCTTCCTTCTCTTAGGCATGCCTCATGGAAGATATGACTGTTCTCCTCCTTACCTCTGGCCACACCTGCCTCTCTTTACCTCTGGCCGACTCTTCACTTGCTGCTTGTGTAGAAATGGAGGGAAGACTCTATTTATTTTTCTATTTCCTTCCAATTGCATTCTCCCTCCTTCCATCCACACACTCTTCTCCTTGCGCAGCTCTGCTCTCCTTCTTCTCACGCGCCCTTCACCTTTCTTCCCTTCTGTGTGCCCTGTCCTCTCCTTCCCTATGTATGTGGAAGGTCAGATCCACTTTATAAGTCAAACTCTCCCTGTCTCATGTAGCCGCGCATGTGGAAAAAGTATCTCCCTCTCCTAGCCATGCATGGGAGGTTAGATGATTAACCTCTCCATAATAAAATGACACCCACTTCTTCTCTTCCTCTGGCACATGGGATCAAACACTCTCTCCAATAAAACTTAAAATAAAAATGTGTTTTTCCTGCCTTCTCTCCGAAAACAGATTTCACTCTTCTTTGACCCTTCATTTCCATTTTCTCTCTGTGTATCTAATCTCATGCAAATTGTAGTTGTTAACCATAAAGTCAGATCCACAATTTCAATTTGATCTCCAACCAAATGGCCAGAACTCCAAGTTTCATTCCTTGATTGCATGCTTAATTAATTGTGATGTAATTGTTTTCAATTTGATAACTAATGTTGTTTTGTTTTCAATTTCAATTGAAAATGTATTGATTTTTCCTTATTGTTTTAAATAACTTATTTTAATATCTACTTCTTTAAACAGATAATTCAACATATGGATATTCTTCAATATTTATATTTTCACAATTAAAAAGTTTATTCCCATAATTTAGAATAAAAAAACATTATTATTTCCAACTAATAATAAAAGATTTACTGTTTTAATTTTCAATAGGATTTAAATTTTTCTTTCCACACAATTACATAATATACTCAAATTGGCTAATCTTTTCATAAATGAGCAATCTTTGTATTCACAACAACCATATTCATTTTCACATATATTTGATCAAAGACAAACTTATTAAAAATTTCCAAACATAATCATCATGAAAACACATTAATAATAACTAAGTGGTGTGTGATATTCCATCATCCTTATTAATGTCTAATGGCTAAAATGAATCTACCTAAACAATGTCCTAGCCTTCTTTCTCATTCACCTATTCCCGCGTTCACTTGCATTCAATTTCTCATCAACAATGACAATCCCCGAATTTCATAATAATGAATTCAAAATCATTTCATTTGCATTTAAATTTAAATTTAAATTTCAATTTTAGTAATCATCTAACATAAACATGCAAATCTCCTAATTTATATTTGCATTTAAATAATTGATAAAAATCAATACATGACATCCTTCCCCTCTTGGAAGAGACATCGTCTCGATGTCTTATTAATCAATCAATAAGCATAGTATCTCAATCATAAAACATAGTATCTCAATCAAATAACATATTATTTCAATCATAATGAAATAATAACTAACATCATAGCTCTCAAAACATAAGCATAAGAAATTCATTGTAGCATCCACGCTATCCAAGTTCACAACATGTGAATAAAAAACTAGAGTATCAATTATCTCATGCATTAAGAAAATACTACTCTAAGAAAGAAAATGAGGAAAATGACGGTCAATCATCAAAAAATCCTCCCATGTAGCACTATCCTCAGTATACTGGTCCCACTGGACCTTGTATTGACTATTATCACTGTTAACGCTAGTCTATAAGCATCTGGATTCATGACTTCCAGTACATCAAAGGATCCCACAAATCTCAGAGCCAACTTTGATGATTTCCCAAAATACGTAAGATTTACAAAACATTCATCCTATCAGTAATCTTGTCCTTTCTAGACCTTGCTTCAAGTGTCCTTACTATCACATAGGGAAATCTCATATGCTTCACACATACTTACTCTCCCAAAGAGCTTTATTCTATAACTACATCCAATATATAATAATAACTATACTTAGTGATCAGAATTCATTGGTCCATGAATTTTATCCTTAGTATGACCCAAATGGAAGAGGAATGTCGATGTATTGTACACTACATCGCGGGTCCAATCCTTTTCATTTGTATTTACACTTGTAGACAGCTCATAATCCAAGTCCATCTGCCATTTACTTATTCATTATCCTTACCATCAAGTACTTTCCCTTAATTACTTTTATATCTCGATCATAACCTTTCTCCTAGACACTTATAAATTTTGATACTGCTCCACACTTAAGCTTTGTTATCAATTAAGTTTCATTGATCACTTCGCTCTATTATTCCTTTTTGACATTTATCAAGTCTATGATTATATCCAAGCCTTTTTCAGCTTTAATAGAGTTTCCTTTATTTCCACATAATTGTCCAAACGTCAATTTTAGAAGTTTACAAATCATTCAAGATTTAGTCCACCATTTTACTTATTTGACTAAAATAATATATTGCACATTTATTCAAATTAATGTCTCATGGTATGATTTTGGTTTACACAACCCTATCATTATTTTCTAAACTGAAATAACCTTTCAAGTTTACTAAGCAACTACTTACCCACAATATATTATTTAGGATCAAAATCTTATAAGTCGAGTTTCCAAAAATTGTTGGTTTCGTTGATGAGTCTATCCACCAGAACATTATGTTAATTCTACTAACATAAACAGATCAATTTTTCTTGTGTTCTACCATTTTCCTTCTAGAATCTCAAGAGAGTTACACATCCTACCAATGATGACTTATGGTCTTCATTTTTTGGCATACTAGGCATTACCTTGCTACATTTCATGCAACTTCTTACTCTTTCTTCTTTCAGATGATAGTGGATCCTTATCCGACAATTCCTTTTTTCATTCTGATGTCCTAACTCTGACATTATTTTCCTTGTTCCATTCTTGAATCTTCCAAATTTTGGACACATAGGTTCTTTTATATCCAACAATAGACTATCCTTTGACTAGTGATAACCTATTTTGATCTTACTCCATTATTAATCTTCCTATCAATGGTTATAGGTTTTGCAGAGATAATTCCCATTTATCTCAAGACATCCATACCATGTATTTTCTTTTGTCCTTAGATTATTTTCAAAGGTTAAATTCATCTTTTATCTCAATCTAATTTCCTTGATTTGATCTGGTACTAATTTTTGAGTATTAATCCCCGTTCAATCATGTTGATGTCTAGATAATAAAAAATTTAATTACATATCTAATCTTCAAGCATTAACCTTTAACTCCATGATTTATTAATTATATAGGAGATTCTCAACTTTAATAAATCCATTTTGATCACAAGTAACAATTCTAATGTTCTTCTCCATAAGATTTTCAGCATTTCTTGCTAAGTAAAAATTTTGTGATGTTATGTCATGACAATAGATGCTTCCTTTTGAAAGTGTTTCTCTTTTAATATGAGAGCTACTTAAAGTAAAGTCTTGTAAATAATACAACTTCCTTTAACTTACTATGCATACCTCCTATGCTTCTATCCTTATAGAGTTTCATGATCTCAAATGATATTCAATCGCATGGGAAAATCTTAAACCCAAAATTCCATTCCAATTCTTAGGATGGAATCCTTAATTGTTGACTAGTCTGATTGTTTATAGATTTCCCCACTCTTTATGGATATAGTCAAGACCCAATGTACAACTCATTCAAGTTTAATTCCTACTTATAGGTGTTAATAAGTAATCCAATATGCAACCCATCTTAATAGGTTTTAGTCTCATCATTAGATCTTTCTCTTTATTGAATGAACTTCTAGTCCCAATTAGGTTATCTTTAACCCAAAGTTTCATTCAAGATTAAGGTAGTGATTAAGTGATTTAATCATTCTGATTAAGAGATTTTGGTGTGGCTCACATAACGTCACATCTTACTTTACTTTTCACTCCATCTCAATGGCTTAAATAGCTAACCTTTTTTTTTTTTCCATCCATAGGTTTCTTAACATAGTAAACTTTAGTGTCAAGTCGTTTCAGGACATGGATATATTTCATATAGAAATAAAATCATTATTTAAATTCTCTATTTTAAGTATATAAGAGTATATAAACACTTACTTCCAATCATGATTCTCTTAGATCTTTCCTTGTCAATCCATAGACAATGATCTTCCTTATCATGATCAAAGGCATTGATAATAATATCCTTTGATCTTTAGGTCCGATAAACATAAGGTATAAAGGTCATAGTTCTTAACCTTTCCATTTGTCCTTTTTCCCTTGTGGTCATAAAATGTACGACTTAATTGTCCTTATGACTTGCAAAGAATTCATACCCAAGTTTTTGCTGGGTGGGGTACTTAGCTTGAGTCAATCCACTCTCTTCCTTCCCCCCCTTAATGTTTCCATAACTTTCATTCTTCTTACATTGAACTTCTTATAAATTTACTTGCTTCCTTGGAAAGGGTTTTCATTCCTTCTTGTTGACTTTTCATTGCCATCTTCTTTCTAATATACTTCCTTTGTTCATATCCTACTTTGATCAATCTAATTTATGTTGACTTTGCATACATAGATTCATAGTGTTTACACTAATCCAAGAGTTCCTGACTCTTCTACAATTGTAGGTTGCTAAAATTTAATTTACCTCATTCCTACTCATTCTCTTTTTCTTAGAGTCATTTATGTACAGGTTATTCTTCCTAACCTTCCTACATAACCTGATTGCATAATCTTCTGCAATCCTAGGTTTTATCATAAGTTGTTGGTTTAGAAATTTTGATTCCAGGGATGAATCTTTAACTAGCCCCAATTTACACAAGTTACTAAGACTTACATCTTTCTTTTCACTTCATTAAGTTATTTTCTCTTGCCGATCTAGCACAAGAACTTTTCAACCTTGATCTTTTGATAAGGTTTACGCATTATTGTGTAATGAGATCATTGGTTTCAGTGTAAAACCTGGTAGCTCTGATACCAAATGTAAAGTGAAAAAGTCTTTAATACAAATAATCTTATAATTCCTTTAATAAGTTCATATCCATTCCATATAATATTGGAACTCCATTCATTAAAATTTATTTAATCCAAATGATCCAAAATATCGGCTTAAGGTCTACAAAGAGATTCATAATACATCCAATTACATTCATAAATACGTGTCATCTTTCACAACATTTATAATACAAAACATTGTAAAAGAAATTTACAATTCAAGACTTAGGCATTCTATTGCCTTAAGTTCTACAATAATCATTCAATAATAAAATACAATATATATATGAATAAGTCTTCATTTGTTCTTCAATCCAATAGGAAATCTTCAAACATGAAGACGAGAACAAGGTTCAGGCACTTTTTCTACCCAACCTCGAAGCTTACGCTTCCCCATAATTCTTTAGTCAAACAAAGAATACCTGGCCTTCCACGAATCATGTAGCAAAAAGAAGTGGACAAGCAAGATGGAATCTGATGCATTCCTAGTATAACTAGTAATTCCACAAGCATTTTATTTTTTCTAATTCATTTAAGAAACAAGCAAGTTTGATACTAGGATATGGTAGAGAGTTATAAATATTCCATTTGTTTCAATGGTCCTTAAGTTACTTGGCCAAGTAAAATTCAATGCATGACAAATAATAGTAGTTTTGGAAAATGAAAACTACACTCTCTAGAAACCCATATTCGACACCCATCCGGTAAGGTAACTTTTCAAACACATGTCATGCGCATTCAATTATCAAGCATGCATGGTTCCATTCAAAATCAAAAATAATCTTTCTCAAACACATGAAATGCACTTTCATTTTCAAGCAAACATGGTTTTTAATACAATAATTTCACAGTTTTAAATCACAGATAACATTATGTTCAAATTTAAAATAAAATAAAAGAAGGTGTTTCTCAAGTATGTAACTAAGTACATATAAAACCAGAATAAATGAGCACACATTCTTTTGGTTCATTTACTCATAAAATTCTTCTACACTTATAAATAATCCTTTTCTAATTCGTTTCAGTTTGAAGCAATTATATTTTTAATTCTATTTCCTTTCTTTTCTATTTTTCATATTTCCCTTAAAATAATATCCTTTCAAAACATAAACACCTCATATTTACACTTCGATTTCGTAACAATTTAATATCAATCCTAAAGAATTGTCAAATTTCACTCAAGTTTTTCAAGCATATTTAATACACAAAATTATTTATTCTTTTCATTCTAGATAATAGTCAACAATTTAATTTAAATCAAAATCACTATCCTTCCTGTTTGCATTATTTTGAGAAATTATCTGTCTAACAGTTCTAGTTTTTCTAAAGCTTTTTCTAAATTTAAATAAATCTAAAACATTATGTTTTCTGAGTGCATCTTTTCAATTATGCAAAAACAAAATTTACTAAACAACAAAATCTATTGTTCCTTGATTGTTTTTTGTTCAAGCTTGTTTAACAATTTTTTGTTTAAGTTATTCTTTGTCTCCATAAAATTTCAGTTTGGTGTTTGATCTTTTTCCTAAATATGATAAATCACAGTGATAGGTTTTCATTCGATAAAATACATAAATAAAAGAAAATGATTCAAATTAAACATTCCAAGATTGTTAATTGGTAAATAATTCTTTCTTTAAATCTACTTGGTAATTTCCTAAATCTGGTTTGTGTTCTTTGACTGTCAATTTTTCTCTGTAACTGTTCTTCTGTTCAAACTCCTCTTTTTCTTCTAACTATGTTTTCGCATGTATCTCAGGAAAAATCCTTCTCTTTTCTATTCTCCACCCTTAGATTCCTCTCCAATTCTGTTTGAGCCTTTTTTGTTCACTTGCATATGAAGATTTACTTCTTTTGTTTCTGAATTCCCTTCCTCTCTTCTCATGCACATTCTTTTTACTTCCTCACCCTATGTATCCTCTCCTTTCTCCTTTCTACCATTCTCCCTCCTTCCTTCTCTTCCCTGTTGCACCTCTTCCTTCTCTTAGGCATACCTCATGGAAGATATGACTGTTCTCCTCCTTACCTCTATCCGTGTTTGCCTCTCTTTACCTCTGGCTGACTCTTCACTTGCTGCTTGTGTAGAAATGGAGGGTAGACTCTATTTATTTTTCTATTTCCTTCAAGTTGCGTTCTCCCTCCTTCCACCCACACACTCTTCTCCTTGTGCTCCTCTACTTTCCTTCTTCTGATGTGGCCTTCACCTTTTTTCCCTTCTGTGCACCCTATCCTCTCCTTCCCTACGTATGTGGAAGGTCAGATCCACTTTATAAGTTAAACTCTCCCTTTCTCATTTAGCCGCGCATGGGGAGAAAGTATCTCCCTCTCCTGGCCGTGCATGGGAGGTTAGATGATTAACCTCTCCACAATAAAATGACACCCACTTCTTCTCTTCCTCTGGCACATGGGATCAAATAGTCTCTCCAAAAAAACTTAAAATAAAAATATTTTTTTCCTACCTTCTCTCCCAAAACGGATTTCACTCTTCTTTGACCCTTCATTTCCATTTTTTCTCTCTGTATCTAATCTCATGAAAATGGTAGTTGTTAACCATAAATTCAGATCCACAATTTCAGTTTGATCTCCAGCCAAATGGCCAAAACTCCAAGTTTCATTCCTTGATTGCATGCTTAATTAATTGTGATGTAATTGTTTTCAACTTGATAACTAATGTTGTTCTCTTTTCAATTTCAATTGAAAATGTATTGCTATTTTCTTTTTTTTTTAAATAACTTATTTTAATATCTATTTCTTTAAACATATAATTCAACATATGGATATTCTTCAATATTTATATTTTCACAATTAAAAAGTTTATTCCCCTAATTTAGAATAAAAAAACATTATTATTTCCAACTAATAATAAAAGATTTGCTATTTCAATTTTCAAAATGATTTAAATTTTTCTTTCCACACAATTACATAATATACTCAAATTGGCTAATCTTTTCGCAAATAAGCAATCTTTGTATTCACAACAACCATATTCATTTTCACATATATTTGATCAATCAGACAAACTTATTAAAAATTTCCAAACATAATCATCACGAAAACACATTAATAATAACTAAGTGGTGTGTGAGATTCCATCATCCTTATTAACGTCTAATGGCTAAAACGACTCTACCTGAACAATGTTCTGGCCTTCATTCTTGTTCACCTATTCCCACGTTCACTTGCACTCAATTTCTCATCAACAATGACAATTGCCGAATTTCATAATAATGAATTCAAAATCATTTCATTTGCATTTAAATTTCAATTTCAATCTCAATTTCAATTCCAATTTCAATCTCAATTTCAATTCCAATTTCAATTTTAGTAATCATCTAACATAAACATGTAAATCTCCTTATTTATATTTGCATTTAAATAATTGATAAAAATCACTACGTGACAAGAAGTGAGATAGAGAGGAGGAGAGAAGAGGGGGGAGGGATAGAGGTATATGAGGGTTGAGAATAGAATGTATAGGTTAGAGGGTTGAGAATTGAGGGTATAGGGTTGAGAACCTATAGGGTTGATGGTTTAGGGTATTGGGTTGAGGGTAAAGGGTTGAGGGATTAGGGTTGAGGGTAGAGGGTATTGGGTTGAGGGTAGAGGCTTGAAGGTTTAATGGTTTAGGAATGAGGGTAAAAAGGGTTTAGGGTATAGGTTTAACATATTAGGGTTAAGGGTAGAGGGTAGAGGGTTATGGGTAGAGGGGAGAGAGATGAGAGTGATTGAGTGAGAGAGAGACCTTAGATAGGGAGAGGGGGTAGGAGGGAGATACTTGAGAGAGAGAGGGAGGGAGTGTGAGAGAGATGGAGGGTAGAGGGTTAATCGTAGAAGGTTTAAGGGTTTAGAATTCAAGGTTAAGGGTTAAGGGTTTAGGTTTAAGGGTATAGGGGAGAGAGATAGAGGGAGTGAGTGAGATAGAGAAACCTGAGAGAGGGAGAGGGGGTAGGAGGGAGAGTCTTAAGAGAGAGAGAGGGAGAGAGGGAGGGAGTGGGAGATATATAGATGGTAGTGGGTGGAGGGTTTAAGGGTTAAGGGTAAAGGGCTAAGGGTAGAGGGGAGACACATAGGAGTGAGTGAGTGAGAGAGAGACTTGAGAGAGGGAGAGGGTGTAGGAGGGAGTGACTTGAGAGAGAGAAAGAGAGAGAGGGAGTGGGAGAGAGATAGAGGGTATAAGGTTGATGGTAGAGGGTAGAGGGTTTTAAGGGTTTAGGGTTTAAGGGTTAAGGGTTTAGGATTTAGCATTAAGGGGAGAGAGATAGAGGGAGTGACTGAGAGAGAGATAATTGGGAGAGGGAGAGGGTTGAGAGAGAGAGATGGAGGGAGGGAGGGAGGGAGGGTATAGGGTAGAAGGTCTAAGGTTTTAGGGTTGAAGTGTTAAGGGTTTAGGTTTTAGGGTTAAGGGTAGAGGGGAGAGAGAGAGGGAGTGAGTGAGAGAGAGAAACCTGAGAGAGGGAGAGGTGGTAGGAGGGAGAGTCTTGAGAGAGAGAGGGAGGGAGTGGGAGAGAGATAGAGGGTAGAGGGTTTAAGGGTTGAAAGGTAGAGGGGAGAGACATAGGAGTGAGTGAGTGAGAGAGAGACTTGAGAGAGGGAGAGGGTGTAGGAGGGAGAGGGTTGAGAGAGAGAGAGATGGGGTAGAGGGTTAAGGTTAGAGGGTAGAGGGTTTAAGGGTTAAGGGTTAAGGGTTAAGGGTTTAGGGTTAAGGGTATAGGGGAGAGAGATAGAGGGAGTGAATGAGAGAGAGAGACTTGAGAGAGGGAGAGGGGTAGGAGGGAGAGACTTGAGAGAGAGAGAGTAAATGGTTT
>CM021106.1:319831691-319875267 GCA_007115665.2 Sequoiadendron giganteum | reverse complement strand
ATGGAGAGAGAAAGAGGTATATAGGGGTAGGTTAGATAGAGATATGTAGAGTGAAGTTTGGTGTAAGAGAGAGAGGAGGGAGGGATAGGTAAAGATGGATAGTTGAAATAGATAGAAGGAGAGAGAGATAGGTAGAGAGAGGGAAATGAGAGATATAAAGAGGGGGAGGGAGGGAGAGATAGAGAGAGTAGAGAGGGAGGAGAGAGATAGAGAGAGGTGATATAGAGAGAAGTAGAGAGGGAAAGAAGGTGGAGATATTGAGAGATAGGAGGAAAGGAGGAAGAGAGAAATAGGTATAGAGGGACAGCTAGGTAGAGAGAAGTAGATATGAAAGGAGAGATATAGGGAGAGGTAGGGATGGAGAGAGAGATAAGAAAAAAATAGAGAGAGGTCTAGGTAGATAGAGGGAAGGAGATAGGGAGGAAGAGGTAGGGATGGAGAGAGAGAGAGGTGAGAGAGATAAGAGAGAGGAGGGGGGATAGGTAGGGAGAGAGAGGTGAGATAGAGAGAAAGAGAGTAGAGAGGGAAGGGGAGAGACAAAAGTGAGATAGGTGATAGAGATGTGTGATGGAGAGAAAAGTAGAGAGGTAAGGAAGAGGGTGGAGAGATTGAGAGGGAAGGAGGGGGGAGAGAGAAAGATGTATTGAGGGATGTATTGAGGGATAGGTTAGATAGCGAGTAGTAGAGAGAAAAGGTGGGTGAAAGGAAGATAGAGGGAGAGAGAGGGGGGAGAGAGAGGTGAGATAGAGAGAAGTAGAAAGGGAAGGAGAGAGAGGGGATAGAGAAAATTAGAGAGGGAGGGAGGGAAAGAGTGAGAATGGTGAGATAGAGAGTAGAGAGGGAAGGAGAGAGAGTGGGAAGCATAGAGTGATAGAGAAAGAGGGGAGAGAGAGGTGATATAGAGAGTAGAGAGAGATTTATAGAGATAAAAGGAGAGGGAGGGGAGATAGAGAAATGTAGAGAGGGAAGGAGGGAGGGAGATAGATTTTGGAGAGGGAAGGAGAGACATGGACATGTAGAGATGTAGTTTTCAAGCTCAAGGGAGAGATTGTCAGATAAACGAATGGAGATAGTGAGAGAGAGAGGTCTAGAGAATAAGAGATGAAAATGAGTGAGATAGAGAGAGATAGATGAAATTTGACCTCCTGATTATTGAAATTTGACATGTTGATTACTGAAATTTGACTGTCTAGAATTTTTAAGATCTTCCCAAAACTAGAATTTGCATTATAACTCCTAGAGATCTAAAACCACTCTCAAACATCCTGCCTATATATATGAAATATAACATAAAGTATAAGAAATTAAATGTCCATATGTAAATTTCAACTTATACTTAAATTTTTATTTCATGTATATAGTTTCCTTGACACAGAAAGAGAAAATTAAAGAGTTTAGAAAAATGCATTCCAAAAGTCATGAATGAAATTTGGCGCATGCCAAATTTGGCGAGCACCAAATTCAGCGTGTGCCAAATTGGGTGTGTGCCAAATAGGTTGCATTGGGAAATACCAACCCAATGGGTTGGATTTTGCATTGGGCATCTGACCCAATGTTTTGGACAACCATTTCATGAAAAAGATGTGATTTTTTGAAAGGGTTCCAAATTTCCTCATATTTTCATCCATGCTCCTTGTCTCATTTGCACGTATTTCAATGCAAGTTTATAAAAAAAACCATGATAGCATTAAAATCTCTCTTAGCTATCTAGATATATAATTCTTTTATCATTTTGATTTAGTTATGGTTTTGATCCATGGCTTCTATTGTAAATGCCTTCGTTTTTGGTAAAAAACCAACATGTGCTAGTTTTAGGATAGAATTTTACTCGTTCATCGAAATGTGAAACAAATTACATTTTTTGAAACTAGAATCCATTCTACACATGATGAAAAAAAAAATCAATTTTTGATTAGTTTTCAAAAAATTTAGGGGGGAGCACGCTCAAATTTTAGCTTTCCAGTATGTGTCCACTTTGAAAATTCATAAAATATTATATATTCATTAAAAAAATTATCTGAAAGAACGAGGATAAACTACATTGTGTTAGTTAATTTCTTACCGTTGGGATTTTTGAAATTCTAAAAAAATGTTAATCAAAAAGGGGATAGACCTCAGGCACTATGTTGTTGTTTTTGATAAAAACAAGACTTGTTTTGGGCCCCCCCATTTTTGAGACCCTTAATCTTCATTAATTTAAAAAAAAAAATAGTAGCTTAGAAACTATCTACTCAGAGCACTTCAACTTTTGTTCTTGCTGCATCTTGAAATTTTGAGCGTAACTATCTTCATTTTCTCATGCAAATCAGATTTTTCTCATTTCAAAAAAAAAGTGGCATCTTAAGAGCCAAAATTGTGTCACCGATCCATGCACTTACCCTTTAATTAAATATAATGAAAATTAGTTAGAAGAAGGGTGACTTAATCAATAAATTTAATTATTTGATTAATAGCTAAATTTGTTGAATTTAACTAAATCATGATGATTATTTAATTAATTGGTTAACTAGAGGTGATTTCAGAAGAAATGGTGTTAATTTATCAGAATCAGATGCATAGTATCAATCAGGACTTTTTTAGGTGTCTACATTTTTCCCTTCTTTGAAGCGAGGTACCTACTACACTGGTTCAAAGAATAACATTGCCATGATCAAAATTCAAAAAAATTCTAATTTTTCGGATGCCCCACTACTGCCCTAGTGGAAGAAATTATGTTGTTACATTGCCCCCTTGAGAGATTGGGCAAAAATTGCAAAGTTAGGTTGATCTCTTGACAAAGATGTTTTAGATGGTGAAATGAGAAGGTTAGACTAGAAGATCTATATTATGATGATGATGCAAATGAGATGTTTTTAAGATGCTTAGAATAACAAATTTATATTATCCTAAAAAACTTAAATGATGATGCAATGCATGTGAGATGGATGAGGTTGATGATTTTTTCCTATGATGATATGTATGATTATGCAATATGTTGATGATTTGTGGATGCATAATGGTGAATGTCATGATACTATGTTAGCGTGAAAGAAGATAGAAGAATGAGAGGGATCAACCCTTGAACCCGAGATGATGTATAAGTCCAATAAGTCTATGAGTCACCGAAACTTTATTAGATATGAGAATGAATGATGATGATGTATTTCTTATCAGGAATTGGGTACGTAAATAACTTACTTTCCCTAATTTTGATTACACACATAGATATGATGCATCAAGGTATAGAAAACCAGGATAGCATTATACCTAGTGAGATGGAGTTTGACTTGACAATTGGATAGGAGTATTCTTGTTCACACCCGGCATACAAACCTTATTAGGATGTATTTCAAATATCTCATAACAAAACACAGAAAGGAAAAAGCTAACAATGTAATAGTCAACAAGACACCTAAAACACCCTCCCTAAAAACCAAACAAAGTTAACGTGACCAAGGCCATTACAAGAATATCTAATAAGTAAAGAAAAATATATATAATTATCAATGCCTTCATTCCTTTCTCTATAAATCATTTTGATTAGACATCATTGAGAGGTCATCAAAATGAGTGCAATAAGATAAATCAACAAGACAAAGATCCAACAAACAAACAAGCTATTGTTCTTCATACCTCTAGCCAAGACTAAACTACAATGATGCTTGATGGTGATTTACATTGTAGGAAGGATGCACCCTAGTAGATGATGTTATTAGGTGATTTTGAGACTAATTGGATGATGATCTATTGGTACCAAGAGTTGACCAACCTGCTTACTTATTGACCTAGACTTAAGACCCTAACATTTTGAGTTTTCTCTTTCAATTTACCATACTTGTTTCTAATTGTTTTTCCAAATCTTGAAGATTTCAATTGATTTATTATGAGTGGATGATTATTTCAGGTGAATGTTGAAACAAGATGGATGATTTTTCTTTTTCTAAATTTTTTGGTATTTTGAAATGTTTTGAGGTTGTTTTTGGGATTTTTGAGGTGTTTTAGAAATGTTTTGATTTTCAAAATTTCCAATGTTTTTGTGTTTTCTGAGATTTTACCAAAAACCTAACCTAAAGACCTATCCTAGTTGCCTTAGGGTTTGATCAAGGATTAGCCTTGCCTAAATTATACACACAACTACCATGCAGTTCGACTAACACATACTCGTTTATTGATGAAAATATGAACATGTTGGATTTTTAGTTTATTATGACGGACTACTAAGGACTGACCTAATGTCTCATGGGCCGATCAAAGATTAGCCTTGCCTACGTTCAAGCTCAGAGACAACATAGTTTGACATGAAATCTATATTTTTTGACTTTTCTAAATTTTTGGTCTATTTTTTGGATTTGAATATGTTTTGAATGTTTTTGGATTTTCAAGGATTTTATGAATGCGTTTGGTTTTTTCCAGATTTTAGGAAGATTTCAAGAATATACATGAATCCAATCCAATGTAGGTATAGGAATGTGCCCCCGGCATGATGCAGTAGAATAATCTAATATAGGTGGGACAAACTGACCTTAGGAATGTGCCAAGTAGTACTAGGAGGGAACATGATACCGACATAGGATCAAGTGATGATGCAGACACAGATTGGTGATGGAATGATCAATGGAATGTGATGGGCGATGATGGAAGGTGATGGGCGATGATGGAAGGCAATGGTAAGTCGAAGATTCCATGGTGGATGGAAAGTGCTTATTTACACACGGTACCTATTTGCCAGGTTTTCACCAAGGTACTTGCCCAAAGCGCCACTGAAGTGGTTTTCACTAGAGGATTATTTTTTTCTTTACTATTTTCAATCCTTTTTTTTTTTTTTTGATTTTTGATTTATTTTGTATTTTTTATTTATACCTTGCAAGCCTAGGCATATAATTTTTTGAGATGGGAGCTATTGATGGGCTCCTGTAGAGGCTCACCTTTAGGTGTGGATAGCTAATATTCTCCTAAATTGTAACTTGTTGTGATGATGAAGGGTCCCAACCATTTGGGTTTAAATTTTGCTTTCCTATCTAGATTTGGCACAATTTTCTAATTCTCTTTCAATGCGGGCTCTCCTACTTGAAATAACCAATTCTTGATCTTCTTATTATAGCTCCTTTTGAGGTGGTTTTGGTAGACTTGCAATTGGTTCAAAGAATCTATGCGCCACTCATCCAATAGTTCTAGCTCGTTCAACTGTGACACTCGATATTCTTCATCAGTAATGAGATTTTGTAATGATATTCTTAAGGATGGGAGCTCGATCTGAATGGGGAGGATGGTTTTTGATCTATAGACCAGGGAGAAAGAGGTTGCACCTATAGGCATGTAGATACTCATTTGGTAGGCCCATAAGGAGGAATTTAGTTGTAGGTTTCAATCGTGACCAACTTCATTCACTATTTTCTTTAGGATTTTGAAGATGGTTTTATTCATATCCCTAGCTTGGTCATTACCTTAGGGGTAGTATGGGGTGGAAAAGTGATGTTGGATATTGAATATTTGGCATACCTCACAGACATCTTGTTTTCTGAAGGGTGTTCCATTATCTGAGATAAGGGATTGAGGAACACCATAATGGCATGTAAGGTAGTTCAGGATGAATTTGGAAATCTACTTTCCTATGATATAGGTCATGGGAATGACCTCTACCCACTTTGTGAAGTATTCCATAGTATTGATAATGAACTTATGTCCATTAGATAATGTGGGAGAGATTTTTCCAATGAGATCAAGGCCCCATTGTGAAAAGGGCCAAGGTGTTATAATCAGTTGGAGCTCCTGAGCTGGTGCATGGATGAGGTACCCATGTTGTTGAAATTTTAATCATCTTCGAACATATTCATTAGCTTCCTTCTCCATTGTAGGACAATAATACTCAGTCCTCAGTAGTTTCTTAGCGTTTGATAGGCCCATAAGGTAGTATTTAGTTATAGTTGTCAATCACGACCAACTTCATTCACAATTTTCTTTAGGACTTTAAAGATTTTTTTATTCATAGCCCTAGGTTGGTCATTACCTTGGGGGTAGTAGGGTGGAAAAGCAATGTTGGATATTGAATTTTTGGGATAGCTCATGGACATCTTGGTTCTTGAAGGGTGTTCAATTATCTGAGATAAGGGCTTGAGGAACACCATAACGACAAGGTAGTTTAGGATGAATTTGGAAATCTACTTTCCTATGATATAGGTCATGGGAATGGCCTCTACCCACTTCGTGAAGTATTTTGTAGCATTGATAATGAACTTATGTCCATTAGATGAGGTGGGAGAGATTTTTCCAATGGGATCGAGCCCCCATTGTGAAAAGGGCCAAGGTGTTATAATCAGTTGGAGCACTTGAGCTAGTGCATGGATGAGGTCCCAATATTGTTGAAATTGTAAACATCTTTGGACATATTCATGAGTTTCCTTCTCCATTGTAGGATAGTAATATCCAATCCTAAGCAGTTTCTTAGCCAAGGTCATACCACTAGAATGGGAACCACAATTACCATTGTGTACCTTAGTTAAAGCAGTCAAAGCTTTCTTAGAGTTAAGGAATCTCAAAAGGGTTCCTTTGATACTTCTATGATATAGGGTGTCACTTAAGATAACAAAATGAGACGACTTCTTAATAAAGGTTCTTTTAAGATTTTGGGTGATATCGACAAGGAGGACTCCTATTTTCAGGTAGGTGTATATGTCATGGTACCAAGGATCACTGGGACCAATGATTTCACACATCAACTCAGAATCTGGTACCCCAAAATTTGGTACAAGAAGCTAATCTATTAGGAATTCATGTTTAGGGACATTGCGTGGGATATCTAGCAATGATCCAATTGTAGCCATGGTGTTTTTTTCCCTATTGTTTACCCTCGTTATCTACTCAAATGTGATGTTGATGAAGAATTCCTTGAGATCCTCCACCAGTTTCTTGTATGTGGTAATTTTTTCATCCTTTATTTGGTATTCATCATTGACCTAGTTTATGATCAGTTGTGGATCTCCATAGACCCTAAGTACCATGATTTACCACTATACTACAATTCAAAGTCCTATGACAAGAGCCTCATACTCGGTGATATTGTTTGTGCAAGGGAAATATAGCCTGTATGACTTGGGTATGCAATCTCCTTGTGGTGTGATGAAGAAGACTCCAACTCCTGACCCATGTTGAGTATATGAACTATCAAAGTACACCTTCTAATGATCTACTACACTGAGATTGAAAATTTACTCATCGGGGAACTCTGACACTAATAGATTCTCTACTTATATCAGTGTCTCGACTAGTTGATCTACAATTACTTGTCCCTTAATAGCTCTTTTCTCCAAATACTCAATATCATATTCTATCAAGATCATGACCCATTTAGCCATTTGTCTTATAAGTGTTTCCTTATAGAGAAGATATTTTAGAGGGTTTATCTTGGTAATGAGATTTATTTGATGAGCAAGCATGTAGTGTCTAAATTTCTCTGAGCCAAATACTATTGTAAGGCAATATTTCTCAATGAATGTGTAGTTTAGCTCATGGCCTACCAAGGTTCTACTGATATAATAAATGACTCTCTTTTCCTGTTTCATCATGCTAAGCTAGAAGATAACCAAGGGCTACCATTGTAGCTGATATGTAAAGGATGAGTGGGTTGTTTGGGATCAATGGCATGAGGACTAGTAGTGTTAGCAAGTATTCTTTGATTTATTGAATCCCTAATCATATTTCTCACCCCACTTGTATGCTACCCCATTGTGGAGTAGATGAGAATATGGAATGGCTTTGTCTACTAATTGTGCTATGTATCTACGAATGGATTGGAGCCTTCCTTTTAAGCCCCTTAAGTACTTCAGTATTCTTGGTGCTTCCATTTCAAGGATTTCTTTGAATTGGCAAGGTCTATATAGATTCCCCTCATTGATACAATATACCCTAGAAGTTTCCTTGATGTGACATCAAATACACATTTCTTAAGATTTAGGCTTACCTTGTATTCTTCTAGTTTATCAAAGATAGAGCCTAGTGTTGCTATGTGGTCTTGGCGCTTTCTTGATTTGGCTAGTATGTCATCCACATAGTCTTCCATAGATTTTTGGATCATGTCATGAAAAATAAAAGTCATAGCCTTTTGGTATGTAGCTCTAGAGTTCTTTAATTTGAATGGCATCATGTTCTAATAGTAGGGTCCCATGGATAGGTGAAGGTTGTTTTATGTTGATCATCCTTTGCTATCATAATTTGATTGTATCCTAAGAACCCACTGATTAACGATATCATTTCATGTCCTATTGTTAAATCTAAAATCATGTCTATGTTGGGAAGAGGGAAATCATCATCAGGGTATGATTTATTTAGGTCCCTAAAGTCGATGTAGATTAAGATGCCCCTAGTGGGCTTAGAAATAGGTACAAGGTTGGAAACCCATTCAGGATAATCAATGGGTCAAATGAAACCAACATCAAGAAGTTTCCTCAACTCAAGTTTGACCAACAATGTGAGCTATAGATGCATATTTCTTAATTTATGTCTTATTGATTTTTCCTCTAGATAGACTGGTAGATGATGGACCACCACCTCTAGGTCAAGACTTGGCATGTCAACATAGGTCCATGAAAAATGTACTTTCCTTTCTTTCATAAATGTAGCTATAATTTCTTGTTCCTCGGTCAAAAGTGATTCTGCATAGAAATCGATATGTGGTGTCCCTTCAGTTCCTAGATTGATTGGGTTGCATTTTTCTACCAATATTGCAGATTTTTCCAAATGGATGGAACTAAGGGGAATATTGAATCCCTCATTCTTTGGTGCCTCAGAGAGGTTTTCACCATTAGATATGTCCTTTCTTTTTACTATTTTTGGACCATAAAGTGCCACAAGGTGGTTTTCAATTAAAGATCTACATGTTATTCTTAGATTTTCTATTTTGAGACTAGGAGATTCAATCATTTTTCCATAGTATGTGTCAGCATCTTACAATGATTTCAATAACTAAGATTTTACAATTATGATTCAAAGACTGGACATCTAACCTGAATAGCCATCTTAACCATCATAAAGGTGCATTTAAATTGTTAACCCAGGGACGTGAACTTGAAATGGGTCATCATAGTATGTGCACTAGGAACTCAAAGTAGTCATCTTCATTATACAACTAAGAGACTTAATACTGAAAGTAAATTGCATTGAAATAAAAAAAGTTAATGCTAAACATTACTCAACAATTAAATGTAAAGTGTTCATGCATGAAATAAATGAAAATCTGAGCAGCAAACAGGAAACTACTTTGCTTGCTTTAGTTGCAAGAACATTCACAAAATGAAATCCTAGTGGCTGTAGGAATAGTTGATGCCAGATTCTTAACTAAGTACTAAAAAAAATCTAATACTAAACTAACTAAACTAAAGGAATGGATTATTCACCAAGTGTCCCCCCTTGGATGAGTATCCTCCTAAACTAATGCAAACTCAAATACTCAACTCAGAATCTCATTTTATTCATTGGAAAAGTGAAAATACAAAAGAGTATGTCTGACAGTATTATCAGATTGTACAATAGCTTGGTGACTAGATCCCAAACAAGGAGGATCCAAACCTTATTTATCAACTAAATAGGGCAGTCAACTCCTACTAACTGAGAGGATTCCATTTAGGGAAAGTCGAGAAAAGAGTGGAAGGGTGGTTACACATGTAGGGGAATCCATTCAGACATGCAGTCCCAAACGTGGACTCAACCACTGCAATAATGCTCACATTTCTCAATGTCATTAAAGATCAGCATAAGGTAGTTACATGCAACTAACATGGGAATCTCCCACTGTCGTCCTCCAGTTGACCTTTGTGTGATTCCTCTGTGTGACTAGCTGGTGGTTGCGTTTCTCAACTTAGCATTTTTAATCATGTCTATATGGAAATGTTAGTACACATAATAACTACATAGCTATAATCACCTTAAAGAACATTCATTAACCACATGCAAGATAAATATAGATAGTCCACATAATAGTTTAATATCATTAAAACTGACATAAATGGAATTAAACCCAAATGTCTTATGGTTTGATTGAAACTATATAAAAGTATAAGCATGTAATATCAAAATCCATGGTAACATCAAAAAATAAAGTGTAGATTCTACCCATAACTAGACCAAAAACTAGAGTCATCACTCCCCCCAACCTAACATTTTGCTAGTCCTCTAGTACGGAAAGAGTTATGCTTCTTCTTGGTCAAGGCTCCAAAATATGCAACTGATAACTATCCAATATCAGTGTTTGCTGTGGGCAAATCAAGTTTCTAGTAGAATCCTCCCAACCTATCAAGTCTCCTCCATCTTTGATGTTCCTCAACAATGTCATATCTGTAGAACCTAAAATTTGGTATAGGCTACATGAGGATAGGTGGCTGAAAAGTTAGGGGAAGCCATTCACATCCCTTTGTTCTCCCAATCTGAATGTACCTTTCAATTATTTTTATTGCAGTAGCATAGTTATGGATGGAATGGGGTTCAACTTATTTTAGCTCATCAATTAATGTTTTCCATCTCTGGGATAAGTATCCTCTCATAGTATCCCCTTTTACTATTTTTTTAACCTCATACTCACTGTAAACTACCTCAATCCAGGACATAATCCTGTTACCATAGCTCGGCCTAAAAATCATTCTATTCTAGTCTATGTAAATGCCTATGGGGTTCCTTGACTTAGCTCTAATGGCTAGAGGAATATTGGATTCCTTCCCCTTATAAGAATTATATTGTTCACCTCAACTAATCTCATTTTGTACCCAAGACATGAATTTTCTCAATTGGATGTCCACCACATAAAGCAGCAGGTTCCAGTCTTGGTCTTTAGTTACAACAAAATTCTGTAAATAAAATTCACATAATAAAATTTTCATTTCAGGGGAGGCAATTCTATAAGCATTGAAAAATTCAGCAGGAGTTTCAATAGAGGGGTTCAAACCTGACATAATTCTTGACAATTTAAAGGAGAGATACTTCTCTTTCAAGTGTAGAGCATAACCCCTTGGAGGGGTTCTGTATTCTAAAATTTGTGGCACCAAGGTTGCAATGCCGCTTACCCTATCCTTCAAAAAGACAATCTCTTCAATCTTTTCTTCAATAATCTCATCCCTCTCTTGGATTTCCCTTTTCAATCTTTTCTTTTCCTTTTTCCATTCCTCCTCTCTTCTTTGTATCTCTTTCCACAAATTCAAAATTACTGCATGCACTAAAAGATCAGGAGGGTTATGGATTCCTACCAAGATTTTTGTGGATGGTTGCTCCCCGTATAGAACTATTTGCATAGATTCAAGATGTCCCACTAGTTCAGGCTGTAGATGTACAATTTCTCTTTCCTCCTCTTGTTGTAGGGCCTCTTGTTCTCGTTCTTGCAGCTTTTGCAATAAATCCTGATCTATATCTTGGTCTTGCTATAGGAACTCCTGATCTTGGTCTTCTGGTGTAATTTGAATCTGATTGTAACCACTGAATCCATCAAGAAAATGAAAGTGTTGTTTGCCTGCAAGAGAGTCTAGGACTTGATCTACAAAAGGCAAGGGAAAATGGTTCTTCTTATTAGCACTATTGAGCTCCCTATAGTCAATAGAAACTTGCCATTTTCCTCCCTTCTTAGGAACAATCACCAATGGAGACACCCACTGGTTGTCTGAAATAGAGTAGATAAATCCTACATCTAGTAACTTTTGCAACTATGTTTTGACAATTTCTCTCAATGCAAGGTTGATTCTTCTTTGTGGTTTTCTTACTGGTGTATAATCATCTTTGATATATATCCTATGAGTGTAGAGCTTTGGATCCAATCCCTTCATATCATGATAATTCCAAACAAATGCATTTTGATGGGATTTCAACAAATTTTCCAATGTCAACTATTTCCCCTCACTCAATTTACTGTTAATATTCAGATATCATCCTTTGAACACCTATACTTGTGTAACTAACTCTATCATATCTGCTTCATTAATACATGGTACCTTAAGTTCATGTGGAAACATTATGTGAAACATACCTGTTGCTGCAGGAAGTTTTTCTACTGGAAGAGTGGTTGCAGGAAGAGTGGTTATAGAAAGTTTGTCTATTGGAAGAGTGGTTGCAAGAAGATTAGGCAGAACTGACAAAAGTGTTTGCACAAGGTCAGTAGAACCAGACGTATGATCGGGTGATGTCTCCTCTATCTGACAATGGTTATGAAGTATACTAGATAACACTTCATCTTCATCTTGAAGTTGCAGGAAAGGACTTCTCCCTAGCATCATGATCTATGCCATAGAGTTAACTTCTTCATCCTCTTCACCATTATGTGGCCATATAGAATTATCCACATCATGGGATGGATGAGCGGGAAGATAAAGAACAAGCTTTTTGGTGTTCCTTATATTAGAAATGGTCATGTCACCTAACCGACATCCAATATAAGCATTTATAGTTGCTAACCATGGCCTACCAAGGATAATGGGATACCCGACTAGTGTAGCTTTGGGATAAAGAACCATGAAGTCGGTTAGATACTCACAAGAGTCTAGAATCACCACAAGGTCCTCTATTGTGCCATCAGGCTTAATAGTGGAACTATCAACAAGCTGCAAGACAGTACGTGTGGATCTCATGCTTGCAATGTTTAGTTGTGGTAGGATGTCTTTAGTCATCACATTGATTTTTGTACCCAAGTCAATCAAAGCATTCTTTATGTTTATCCCATTTATAATAACTTCAACTGTAGGACTACTTGGATCATTATTCTTGGGGATAGTTACTTTTCCAAGCATGATGTTATCCAATTGTCCCGCTACATGAACTATAGTTGGGTCCTTCTTTTGTCTGCCTTGTTTCTTGAGGCATGCTTCTTTTATTTCCTTACCATATATAGGAACATATTTTATGGCCTAAAACAGGGGGATCTAGACACATATATGCTTTAGCTGGTCTAGAAAATCAAAAGTAGTTTCCTCCTTGCCTTCTTTTTGTTTGGAAACTTCCAATCTCTGGGGGAATGGTGGTTCTTGGGTTGTTTGCTTGGCTAGATCTGGTTAAGGATTTTTAGGTGCACAAGGCTAAATGATATCAGTCAGAGATTCTTCTTTCTCTTCCACATGAAGCTCAGTGATAATGGGGGTGGAAGGAGTTGACAAGGTAGTTCCTGAATGTAGATGTATGTCACTTAAACTCACAACATATGCAGGGAATTTATTTTGATCAATAAAATATACAAGTTGTTGTTTTGTATTATTATTTCGGTTGGGTGTGGGTTGGCTTGGCAACTGAGTAGGTTTGGGTACATTTGATCTTGGATTAGCAAGAGGAGGCATTATAGAAGGTTTTTGGGGTTGAGAAGATGGTTGCATGTAGCCGGTTGTATGGTTTGGCCATTGCTGGCCACCTCTCCATTGAGTTGTTTTCTACCAATTCCCTGGAGGTGGCTGCCAAGGTCCTTGAAACTGCTACCAATTCCCCTCAGGTTGTTGCCACTAAGGTGAGGAATTTTGATAATTGGACCAAGAATTTGGAGGGTTACCCTAAGATTATAGTGGATATCCTCCATAGTTGGATGGAAGGGGGTTGCTACTAATTACCAGATGAATAAGAATTAAAATATGGCCCAACAAAAGATAGTGGATTTGGTGGCATACCTTGTCTTGAAGCCCATGGAATTTTCTATGCAACAAAGTAGACTTGGTCTTCCTTAGTCTGAATTGGTTTGAATTTAGGTGGAATCTTCCTACTGTCAATTTTATCTATCACCTTGCATTTGCAGTCCTTCTTGTTCTGCCTACAATGGGGGAAATATTCTATCAGCATTGCCTCTGTCTCATCATGTTTCTTCTTAGCTTGAAGTGTATCCAATTGAGTAGCTAGATTGTTGATGATATCCTACTTGAAATCTACCAGAAAATTAGTAATATCCATCCTTGAGACTCCACTAGTGGATGACTTACCCATAGAGGATTGGTAAGCTCTTCCTTTATTTGAAGCTGCCCTAGAATAGTTCTAGCATAGCTTCTTGATATCCTCCCAAGGGACTTGAGTGATATCTCCTCCTGCCATCAGGTCCAAGGCATCAATGAAGCTCTCACTAATTCCTCTAAGGAAAAGAAAATTTTTTGATTCTTCATTGAGTGTATGGTGTGGAGATTTCTATAGACAAAACAAAAACCTTCAAATAAAATCCTCTAGGCTCTCATCTTCCTTTTGTTGTATTATGAAAATGTCACCTCCTCTCATATCACTACCCTTGCAATACTCCTTATATTTTTCAAGGAACTTTGTCTTCATATCTTTCCAAGTCACCACAGTGTTTTTGCCAAGGCCCATAAACCATCTCAATGCAGCTTCTTTCAAAGTAGTAGGAAATAGCTTGAGTCTGTGGGCATAAGTGGTATAGTCGTAGCTTCTACAGAGTATATCAAACTCTAACAAGAATGTATCAAGATCTTCTATGATAATTCCATAGAACTTAGGAATGATTAAAGCAGCGATATTTTTGAGGATATCAACTTCATTTTGTTGAGCAATGGGAAAAGGAAAAGCTAGTTGGTTCTATCTGTTAGGTCTATTTCCATTTGCATCATCCATACCTACTTGATGAAGTTCTAGAATAAAGGGATTCTTAAATTGGATTTTGATCTTCAAGGGAAACTTCAGAACTGGTCAAGTTAGGGAATATACCACCAAAGAGGTGTGGCTCTTCTTCTTCCTTGTTTCTGGGTAGATTTGGAAGTTATACTAGCTAAAATGGATCTGGATTATTAGGAAGGAATCTCCCATAAGAATCTCCTCTTCTTCTATGCATGCGGTATTAAATCAGTATCAACTAACTCACACAAAGAATGGGTGGGAAAAAATAGTGGATCATAACTTCTAACACTAAGAGCGAATTCTAGAAATACTACAGCAAAAAAACTATCAATGACTTCAAAGGACTCCCTAGTTTGACACCATCCCTGAAAATGGCACCAAAAATGTCGGCCTCCTACAATTATTTCAATAACTAAGCTTTTATAGCCATGATTCAAAGACTGGAAATCTAGCGTAAATAACCATCTTAACCATCATGAAGGTGCATTTAAATTGTCAACCCAAGGACGTGAACTTGAAATTGGTTAGCACAGTATGTGCACTAGGAACTCAAAATACTCATCTTCATTCTACAACTAAGAGACTTAATACTGAAAGTAAATTGTATGGAAATAAACAAATTGAATGCTGAACATTACTCAAAAATTAAACTTAAACTGATCATACATGACAAAAATTAAAATCTGAGCAGCAAACATGAAACTACTATGCCTGCTTTGGCTATAGGAATAGTCACATAATAAAATCCTAGTGGCTGTAGCAACAGTCGATGCCAGATTCTTAACTAAGTACTAAAAAAAAGCTAATACTAATCTAACTAAACTAAAGGAACAAATTACTCACCAAGTGACCCCCCTTGGATGACTATCCTCTAGAACTAATGCAAAATCAGATACTCAACTTAAAATCTCATTTTATTCATTGGAAAAGTGTAAATACAAAAGAGTATGTTTGATAGTATTATCAGATTGTACAATAGCTTGGTGACTAACTCCTAAAGAAAGAGGATCCAAACCTTATTTATCAACTAAACAGGGTAGTCAACTCCCACTAATTGAGAGGACACCATTTAGGGAAAGTAGAGTAAAGATTGGAAGGGCAGTTACACAAAGCAGGGGAATCTGTTTAGACATGCAGACCCAAACATGGACTCGAACACTATAGTAATGCTCACATTGCTCAATGTCATTAAAGATCAACATAAGTTGGTTACATGCAGCTAACATGGGAATCTCTTGTCATCGTCCTCCAGTTGACCTTCACATGATTCCTCTGTGTGACTAGTTGGCAGCTGTGTTTGTCAACTTAGCATTTTCAATCATATTTCCATGGCAATGTCAATATGCATAATAACTACATAGCTATAATCACCTTAAAGAACATTCATTAACCACATGCAAGATAAAATATAGATAGTCCACATAATAGGTTAATATCATTAAAACTGGTAGAAATGGAATTAAATCCAAATGTCTTATGGTTTGAGAGAAACTATATAAAATTATCAACATGTAATATCAAAGTCCATGGTAATTTTTGCCAATAAATTATAGATTCTACCCATAACTAGACCAAAAACTAGACTCATTAGTATGCATGTGTGTCTAGCTCAATATCAAATCCTACTTTGTGATCTCCATATGGTAGAGTATCTGTGAGTCCCATGAATTTTGAGAGAGCCTCATTGTTTTCAAATGTGTCTAAGATCAGTGGTCCTCATTGGTCACAGTCTATTAGTTGGGGTAAACAAGCTTTAGTTCTATGATTCAGTTATTTGACTCAAAACACATGGTTGTGATCATAAATAGGGAGGAGTTCTCAAATAACATGGGTAGATCAGAGTTGGGATCTTTTTCACAGATGTTGGTTATATTGAATGTATAGTTATCTAGGGGAAGATCAATGGATACCAGTAACTGATGAGGCGCTTTGACTATTTTAACCTTAGCACCTTTTCCAAGTATGGTTATCTTCTGAGGGGTACATCCAAGGCCAAGATTCTTAAGATGCTTCTCAATAATAATAGGTTCAAACCGACCATTATCATTTTTCCCAAGATTTTCATTTTTGTTGTAGTCCATGCCAAGCATTAGTTGGAACCCTTTATTGCTTTTGTCCATGGGGAGATCTAGGAAGGGCCTTTCATCTTGATATAATAGGCTTGATATATCTTTCTCTTCTACCACCTCTTTTCTTAGGTCTCCCTACCTTTTAAAGGTGGTAGGTTATGCTTTGAAGGTTTGAGATGTTGTGTCAATCGGTTGTGTCTTTCCATGAGATCTAGGAGATTGAGGTAACTCTCCTATCAAAAAGGCACTCTTTTTCATTTTATAATCTCCACATCCATTACCTTGGATAATAACCTTAATATCTGGGATGACAATGGAGGGTGTCTTTGTCTCAAAAGTGGAGGCTAAGGTGGATGGTTTAATATAAGGAGATGTGGGTCCCTCATCATTTTTTGGGACTTGGGGGATCTTATAATACTTGGTCTCTATATTTTTGCAATAAAAAAAAGGCTCAGGATCACCATGGATGGTGACTTCTTGGTTTTGATAGCGAAATTTGACACATTGATAGAATGTGGATGCAACAGCCTACATCCCATGGATCCATGGGCTCCCTAGGAGAATATTATAGGGGAGTTCAAGGTCAAGAATGTGGGAAGTGGTCTCCATGATTGTTGGCCCCGCTTGAATGGGGAGTTGAATGGTGCCTTGGGACACTAATTCTTGATCATCATAAGCTTTGATTGTGATAATTTTTCCCTTTTCAATGACATCTTCTAAGAATCCTAGATTCTTTACCAAATTCAATGTAAAAATATTTAAACCTGTACCTCCATACACCAAGACTATTTTGACCTTGTTCTTATGGACTAGGACTTCAAGTTGGATTGTGTGGTTATGAGATGGTTGGTTTGGGAAATCATGTTCGGAGAAAGTGAGAAGATGCAGTGTAGTGATTTGTATGATCATATCTTGAAATTGGTTTGCATCAAGGTTCGTAGGGATGGAGGATGCATCCAATTCCTTCTCTAGGATGTCCCTATGTGCGGGAAATATTTTTAGAAACTCCATGATGAAGATTTGGGCGGGGGTCTTTTTCAGTTGATCTAGAAAATTGTAACCATTAGGGATTGACTTCATATTTGTGTTGGGTGCCTTGGATGGTTATGAATGTCTTGGGATAGTAATCCTGCTACCATGTGTGGTGAATCCAAACTCGGCTCTAGGTAAGTGCACCAATCTGTGACACAATTTAGGTGCCAAATTGGAAAAAAGTTCAAAAAAACCTGAAATAAGGCATTTGGTGCATGCCAAACTTGGTGCATTCGAAACTTGGTGCATGCCAAATTTGGTGCACGCCAAATGTATTTTTAAACATAAAAAGAAAAAATCGAGTTTGAAACCCTCATTCAATCTTCAATCCATGGCTTGAGAGAGGATTTCAGATCTGCAACTCGCGCTCGCCAAATCTCTTCCTTTTTTTGCATGCTTAGCTTGCCATTTTCCACGTGGATGTCACCAACACGCCGGAGAGGTCGAAGATTGCAAAGAGGTGTGTATTTTTATTCTATTTATTTTGAATTTTATTCGGAATGCAAATTTAAATAGATTTTTATAATAAAAATTTGTTCTAATTCTCAGGGAATGAATCTCCACCTCAAAACATTGAGAATTCACAATCAACCCCTCATGAAGAGCCTCCTATACAAGAAAAACCTGAAACCCCTCCATCAATTCATAGGCATCCTCAAGGAACATAAGAAAATGTTCAAAATTAAATTTAAAATAATAAAAGAGACATTCAACAATTAACTACAAGATTAACCGAGCATGCCGAAACCCACCCTTATAGGAGAGGGATTGCTGAATCATTAAAGTCAATTTTAACTCATGTAGGAGAAATGAGCGAGAAAATGAATTTTTGGTCAACTAAGAGGCATGAGATGAGACAATTTTATGCTAATGGTTTGTCATATGTAGATGTCAAAAAGCTAAAAATTAGCAAAGACGAGTTGTGTTCCCTATTTATAGACCCAAAAACCAATGAACCTTTGTCCCATGCATGCAGGAGGTTCCCCATCCATTGGTACCACCATAAATTAAATTTAAAAAGAAAATTGGGAGCGGTGGTGGATGGTATTTGACCAACCTCCATGCAATAACCATGAGGTTCCACAATACTTTTTGAGGAAACTCTATTGCGATTTTTTCCTCAATCAAATGCAAACTATTTTGACATCTTATACTTTCAGGGTAGAGGTGGGGGCTCCAAACATGATAGACCTGCTGCACGACGTAATCCACAGTTGGCACCAAGAGCATTGGGCAAACCCATGGTGGAGCATGTTGTTGTTCCTTCCATTTTTAAGGACAGTGAAGAGGTGGAAATGATTAATTCGATTGGCTTACTCACCCAGACCATTTAATAGTGTGTGAGTCCTCTAGTAGAGCCTGGTGTTGAGGAGACATGTAGGCCCTGAGCTCCACCCCACCATTGTGGCGCTTGTGGTGTTGTTTGCACATACAATTATTAGGGTTCTCATGATGCAGCTACACAACCTACATCAGTTGTAGAGGCGATGGATTTCACAGATGATATTTTGAATGATACATTCGACATTGACACTCATGTAAAATTTAGCAAGTTATTTTAATTTTGTTTATTAATATATATTTTGAAATTTAAGAGTAACTAAATTAGTAGAATTTTGATATGATGAAATTTTAGGGTCGCACTGTTCATGAGGGATGCTCTATTCCTATAGACCCTTATACATTCTTGACAATGAGTACCTAGGTATGCAACTAGTATTAAAGATATTATTATTGCATTTGAATAGTTGAATGCTATATTTGAATGTTTGTCTCATAACATGCTTCAGATTTCAAATAGTTTCCTGGTGCACCTTCTTCCTCCACACCTCACGATTCATATCCTCAAACAACGTACACTCAGGTAGCCTTTATTCATTAATGGTTTTGTAAATCTATGTTAGTTAGTTTTTTGTAATTTTGCATATATACAAATCTAAAAAAATGATGAGAAACGCAAACATTGCATTCAAGTATTCCTTGATCATGTCACATTATGTTCTCCTAATTAAATTTTTGTTCCTTTATTCCTTCCTAATCCCTTACCATTAACATTTAATAGTTCACCCTATTTTCCATGATCCCCTCCTAGCCCATCCCACTAATATCTTCTAGTCCATGCTATGTGTCATTATGTCCTACTCCCATCTTATTGTACCCATTATTATATCACCCTAGATGTTCCGTGATCCCCTATGTTCCACCCTATGTTCATTTATATCATCCTATGTTATACCATATTTATCCATGTTTCATCCTAGATAACTCTTCTCTATTATTGCTACACATAGGTCAAGTTTGCACTTCATACATACTATAGTCAAACCCTAGACACCTCCTAACTCACCCTATGTTGAATTATTCCCTAATAATTGCATCCCATTAACCTCAAATTTTCCACCCTATATTTTTTATCCCATCCTAGCCCATCCCATCAATCTATACTAGTCTATCCTATGTTCCATTAATCCCTTTGGTGCAGGGGCACCACTCTTTTCTATGTTTCTTCATTAAGTGTCTGATAGTGGTGCAGGAGCACTAATTAGTCTAAGGGACCTAGAATCATTTGTTACATTTTTTTTCTTTGTTTAATGTTGGAATAAGTTCTCATGGACCACTTCATTTCTTTGTAATAGGTCTCCTAGGGATTTGGTGGACTTTTGGTTTTGATGACCAACTTTTTGTACAAACAAGGTCTCCATCCTCCTTTGTAAGTCTAGTGCATTTTGGAAAATTAAGAAAAACGGATGCCTTGATGTAGCTAGACACCTTAGGGGAGTCATATTTTTAATTTTGAGGAGTTTTGGATGCTTTTCACACAATTTGGAGGTATCTTTGTAGCCGGGTTGGCGAAAATTGGCTAAATTGCCTTAATTAGGCATTAAAAAGTAAAAGATGAAGTCCTTTTGTGTTTCCAATGGCCAAATGATTCAAATTTCAGTTGGCACAAGTTTGAGGAGGTTGGAAGGATTCATATATGCCTCTCTTGGTTGAGGCAAGACTATTCTTAAAGTTTGGAAGAAGTTTTCAATAAAGAGTTTTCTGATTTATGTGCTTTCTTGAAGAAATTGCTGATCCTATACTTGGTACTGTCTGTACATTTTGTTTCATGCTCCAAGCCTATAATGGTTGGATACGTAATTGAATAATATTTATTTTGGCGTTAGAGTGATCAGATTTCGTTGAGTATCAAGGGAGATATCTTAATTTTACTCCTAGGTGGTATGAAAACCCTCAAAATCAAGGTTTTGAGTGAATTATGGGTGTTTCTTCCATCCACACATTGTAGAGTTGCTAAATCCTGGTGGGATGGAAAGTATATGCCTATACTATTAAGAGGGAGTGAGGTGTAAATCACCATAGTGATATTTGTTTGTTGAAACCTAAGTGCTAGAGGGTTGTTGAACCTTGTTTTGTCCTAATGTGACATGATCCAAATGCTTTCAAGTTTTGTGGGTGGTCTGAGTTGTGAACCATAGGTGTGTGGGGGCTGATCATTTGAAGAATAATGGAGTTTATGACTCCTTGTAAGATTATTTGAGAGAAACATTGAATTGGATTGTCTTTGCCATCCTAGTTGTGTGTTTACCTTCCCTACCACTCTGCATTAGATAGAAAAGGTGTGTTAGGATGTTTGATTTGAGTCCTTGAGTCTTAATAAGGTCCAATGTGACCATTCTATTGTAATTGATCAACTTTGAGGGGATTTTATATTCATATTGCAAGGTTTGCAAATCATGTGGAAGGAATTCTCAAAGTTGACAAGGGGTGTCAAGGTAGATAGGATGATGTTTTTCTTGATTAATTCATGATTTATTAGTTGAATAAGGTCTCATTACACTATTTCTAATATTTTAGGTGTTCAAGAGTATCTAGGAAACTATAAAGAGTCAAAATTTGAAAGTGCTAAATTTGTGAGTTGCATAAATGCAACAAATTTGTAATGCAATAGTCATGAGAGGTTTAAAAAGTAGTTGTAAGGCATTTGGGCATTGGTTTGATGAGGAGAAGCCTTTAAAAATGCATGAAAAAACATTTTGTAATGTTGGCTTGAATTTTGAAGCATTGGCAATAAGTTTCAAGGGTCTGTGTTAAGTTTGAAGGTATGTTGCTTTGTAAATCTAGCCTAATCCATGGCCTAGGACAATGTTGAGGGTCTAATTTCAAGAGATTGGTCCAAAAGAATTGTATCTAGCTAAGAGATATGTTGTATAACTCTGAAATGGGTATCTAAATCCACCTTTTGATTGTCAAGTCTTTTGGAAAGCATGGGAGTTAAAGGCCAAAAACTGAGTTTGCACTACTGTTAGGTTACATGGGTGAAAGTGAGAAGTTAGACTCTCAATTTTTGTCAAGATTTGAGGATTGTTTGGATAAATATAATAGGACATTTTGATCTTGTTAGATGTCTCTTGAATGAAATTTTTCACTTTGAATGAGTTTGAGGCCCCTCTCTGCATCACCCTTCTATTCCCATCCCATTACCCTCTCTTATTTCACCTTATGTTCCATTATCCCCACTTGGTCTTTATATCGACATGATACCTAAGATATTGTTTCATTTGCAGCCATTGACAAGAGATAGCCTTGGTGATGTTGGTGGCATGATGGACCATGGAGTTGCTGCAAAAATAGCCAGTTCTAATCCATTAAGAGAGGTATGGAATAGATTAGTCGATTTGACATTATATTTCCTCTTTTATGGTCTATTATAGAAAATTTTCACAATAATTTTATGTAGTTTAATTTCTATCTTTATGGTTGCTACAGGTGGTTCTCACTCCTGATCATGGATGTGGTGATGTTGTAAATGTGCATGATGACTATATGTATGCGGTAAGTGATTAGATATTTTGTTATATGCCATTCCACAATTCAATTTCTATGTTTTAACATCTTTACTTTAAATTGTATCAGTTGAAGGTCCAGAGTGAAGAGAGGAGGACTAGCGAGCATGTTCAAAAGACAAGAGAAGCAACAGTCACTCCATCCAGCTGAATTTTGAAGGCAGCATGGGATCTATTTCCTTCCCCTAGAGGGAAATGACTATGTATTAGTGTTGTTTGTTGTATGCCTATGTGGAATTTTGGAACATATGTTTTGTACTATCGATATATATACATGATATTTTATGTCCATATGGCTCCTTTTTACTAAGCCTATATGGTTGTTTTGGATATATTGTATATACTTTTATCAATATATATCATTGTATAGCCTTTCGGATTTTTGATTAAAGAAACTCTTATTTTGTTGTACGACCATTCTTGAATGATGTTATCATGCGTATCATGTAATTTGTATGCTTGAATGTTGTAGGCATGTATTTTGTTTTCATCTAATGCTTAATTAATTATTTTTGAATGCTCAATAAGCCCCATCTAAAGCGTATTGTATAAGTAAGCTCCATTCGTGGTGGTTTGTATCTTTTGAAATGCTTCAATTACTTGTGCCTCACTGATGCAAAGGCAAGGAGGCTCAAACTCAATCAGTCTAATAACCTGACTTTAAGGGGCTCCTAACAAGATTAATACAACCTATTTTGAGAAATCTACACAACCTCAAATCCCCATCAAACCAAACTCTTCATTCAACACCTTATCCAACAATCCACCATTATAGCTCTCAAAACCCGGTCCAAGCCTAATTTCTCCCAACCTTTCCAAAAGACCTAATTATTTAAAGGTGGATTAAGATACCTTTTTCATGGTTACACAACATATGTCAAAACCAATAGTAACTCTTTTGGACCAACATGAACTTTCAATACACCTCCCTCGTTCTAAGCTTCACAATTAGGCCTAATTTCCAAAGGAACCCCCTCACAAACTGACCTCCAAACCAAGGAAACTTGAAACAGTCTTAGGGATGCTCACCAAACTTGGGATTCTCCCATTTTAAGAGCCCCAAGAACTTGTTCTATTCCTCTACTCACAAACCCTCCTAAGCCTTCACAAAAACAAGGGTTTTCAAGAAAATCATAACTCTAGACCTCCCCCAATCCTTCCAAAGGTCCAAAAACCCCACAATACCTCTGCCCTAACTTAAAAGACACTCACAATCCCATTCCTTTTAGTATTTCTTAGATTCACTAGTTGAGTTCCTTACTTTCATGGTGGAAACAACCCTGAACAACATTAGAACTTCACAACCCACTGATTTTATTCATTCTCTCGACCTCCAAAGTATTCATACACCAAACTAATCATGGTATAGGCCAATCCACCGAGCTATAGGGTTAGAATAGTAGGTGGATTGGCTAATGTGTCATGGTGTTGCCCTCAAAACCCCTAACATAGAAAAAAGAGCAGTAATCAAATTTGCTGATCCCACACACACCAACAGTGGATTTAAACATTCATAATAGATGCAATGAGAGTAAACACATATAAAATCACTTATCCAAAGCCTCAAGTTATGAAAGACTTGTACGGTCCTGTGCAAGGCAAAGAAAATTCAGGAAAACAAAGAAAACCAGTGATCAACGTTTTCAAAAGTATATTTTCTTATTAGAAACTAAACAAAATCAACCCTCAACTTGGGGTATTACAGAAATATATCTTGATACCACCTTCCAACTACCCCTTGAGCTCATCAACCACCATAACCACACTTTTTTAGACTTCTAATATGGCAATTTGCCAATTTTTCTCTTAATTACAATTCATTCACAACTTGATTTTGCAAATACCACCTAACTGACCTATTAAGCCTTTTAAATACAATTGCAAATGGTCATTGAGACCTTATTATAAGGGAAAACATAATACCCAAACCTACACTATACCCTATCCATTTGGATCACATTTCCAACATGGCATAAAATGGACAACTTGTTTACATTACATTTCATCTTGGCATATTTTGCAACTTCCTCATCGCATATAATTTAAAGATATTCAAATTCATTTGATGAACCTCTAAGGCTTAGTATTTTTTCATGCCAAGGTGATGGTTCCCCTACACCATACACCCCCCCATAGAGAGACTCTTGTCCCAAGAGTGAAAGCTTGCTCCATGCCTCCACTTTGCTGCTCCATACTTCTCCAAATTTGATGTGGGGTTTCTCCTGATCCCTGGATCAAAATTTGGTACTGCTCCACTCCTCATACCTACAATCAAACAAAAGTTAGCAACATAGTGCCCTACCTTCTTCTTTGTTCCACCTTCATGCTTGTACCCATCCACCTTAGCATGTACACTCTGCCCTCTTGTTATTGCCATCAGATCTCTACACCTCTATTCCTTTAATGTGATCTGACCTTCAAGTTTCATGTCCTTTGTCCTCCTTGTCTCATGACTCATTTTCTTCTTGTTTGCCACTCCACCAAACTCTGTCTTAATGCCTACTGACTATCCATTGACCTACTGCAATACCACAAGACATCTAACTATCCCTACAAACACATTATTAGCCTCATCTTGCCTTTCCAAAGACTCTTTCCCCTCACTCTGCCCTTTACTAGTCTGAACCACTTGGCTACTTAACTCCTTATGCCATACAAAGGCATGCTCCACCCTATCCTCATGCAAACCACACATTTTCTTCTTACCAACTTTCTAAGCATTACTCAGTTGTTCTCCTCCTACTATTCCATCCTCATGAACATACTCTAGACCTGCAAACAAATTGGTCTTGCTACCCTCAAGCTCTAAAAGCTCTTTCTTCCCAAACATCACTACCTTAGACTTACTCTTATCCCTTCCACTTGTTTTCAAGGGAAGCAACTTAAAATTTTTATCATCCTTCTTGATGGTATATGTGTTCTCCCAGCCATCATATATAGACCTCCTATAAAATTTCCAAGGCCTCCCTAAGAGCACATGACAACAATCCATTGGAAAAATATCACATAGAACCCTATCCTTATATTCCCCAATCTGAAATTCAACATATGCTTGCTCTTTTACCACCAAAGTTTGATTATCATTGACCCAAGAGACTCTATAAGGTGCTTCATGAGGTAATTTTTCTAGCCTCAACTTGTCCACCATTTCCCTAGACACTAGATTATCTTGAGAACCAGAATCAATGACAACTTGACACACTTTACCTTTTCTTTTGCATGTAGTTCTGAATAGGCTCCTTCTTTGACTCAAATATTCCTCCTTGGATGCTTGCAACATAGTTCTTCTTATCATGAGTGCCTCTCCTTCTTCTGATGTAAGGCTCACTATAGGTGAAGTCACACCCTCTTCGTCTTCATGCACTAGTTGATTCCTCCTTTCTGCACCATAAGAGCTTGAGCTTGCTTTTCAAGGCATTTAAAGACTGGATGTCCAGGCTAGTTACAAGTGTAGCATCTCCTTGAGATCTGATAGAAACCTATTCCTCCACCAAATCTTCCTCTTAAACCTCTCCATCCACCTCCTGAATCATAGTGTTCTTGGTCCTTCTTGTCATCTCCTTGGCCCTCATTGTTTGACTTTGAATTAGGATTGAATCCTCTTCCCCTAGAAGTGTTGCCCCTTCCTCTTCCTGCCTTCTCTTGTCTCCTTTTTAACTTTTCTTCAGCCCTCATTTCCATTTGAAAGCATTGTTCAACTGGTATTGGTGCCATCAAGTTAATTTAATCCTGAATGTTGAATCTTAAACCATTCAAATACCTAGCAGTCATTTCTTCCTCATCTTATTCATGTTTAGCCCTTATACTACCGTCCCCTTGCCATCCCCCTATCATTCCAAAACTTAGGCCCCCCATCCCCACGTCTCAGAAACATGTCCCCTGCCATCCCCCTATCCCTATCCCCAAAACCCCATTGAACACTGAGAATTTACTATGTCTCCTGATTTCTTCTCACACCTTTTTATTGAGCACCAGTTTTGCACGCTCCAACAAAATATTTATCTACTATTGTGCAACGAAATCTCTACATAGGCGAGGATGACTTCTGTTTCTCAAGAAATCTACACATATCACTTACGTTGTTTGGCCTAAGTAATGTAAGAGGCCGCTCTGATCTTCTTTCAAAACTCCATGCCTAAAATGCTAGGCAACCACTCCTTTGATCTGGTCATAGAAGAACCCTCATCTGCTTGCCTCAAAATGTAGTGGATGCTTGTAACTAATGCATTACTTGTGTGTTATCGATACTTCATCCATTCAGAAAGGATCATGCCTTTGCTCATATGCTAGAGAATGCCACTTTTATGTGGCATGTGACTAAGGTAGTTGAGTTTGGCATATTAATATCTTCTCAAAACATTCTTCACAACACCACACTCTTCATAGAATTTACCATGTAAGTATAGGGTTTCTAACTTGGGAAACAATGGCGGTAGACTGTAGATCTCTCACATCAAAACACCACACCTTAGATGGCATGATCTATTACACGCATCAAAATATATCACAAGCACAGAGACTCTGATACCATATGTTGGTAAAATTCAAAAACGTTAATGGTGAAAAAATTTATTCATCATGCATTTTAGTATACAAGATACGAATAGATCCATGCTTAGAGAAATAGAGCAAGTTGATAAGCTTCTTTAGAAAATTTCTTAGGATGATGAATCCTATATATGGCCATTAAGTGTAGACAACATTGAAACAGTTTTGGAAACTGACTGACAAAGAATTCATTAAGACCCTATATGCCAAATAAATCTCTTAATTTGAAGACTTCCTACTATGCAACCTGAAATGATTGTTAGATTGTTGCCCTTTTCAAGCTGGTTTTGAATCTCAAGATATGAATTAGGAATGAAAGTTGAAAACAAAAAACTTGGGATGATGTGGTTCCCTGATGTGGTTCCTTGGTTCTTCTGTTGGGATATTATTTTAAATTTCAAAAGAACATTATTATTTTAACTGTGAAAGAGATCATGTTTGTCAACTTTTTTCCCAAGTGAAAATTCGCCACCACAGGAAAATGCATCTGAGATAGCAAAAAATGAGTGAGCTTATTGTAGAGGGGCCCAAAATGATCCCATAGGCTTAAACGATAAATTTCTAAGTGTCCCGGTGTCTGAATAATAGCATGCTGAAGTTCGCAGCCATTTTTGCAGTTTGGACCCTTAAGGGATCGATCCAGTTGAACGTAGCTCAGAGCGATTTCACGTGTTTGGGTGTGAAAGAGGACCATGCATAGCATAAAGGTACCCATCCACATGCATTGGAATGGTTTTTTTGGTCACACGAGATGCAAAATGAAAGTTGCACCACTTTGCAACTTTCAACTACTTACATTTGACAACTTTTTCCCGAAGTGAAAATTTTCCACCATGAGAAACTACCTCCGAGATAGAAAAAAAGAAAGAGAGGTTATTGTAGATGGGCCCAACATGATCTTATAGGATTAGACAAGAAGTTTCTAAGCATTATGGCGTCCGAGTAATAGCATGTTGATGTTTGTAGCCATTTTTCACTTTGGACCCTTAAGGGATCGATCCGGTTGAACGTAGCTCAGACCGATTTCACGTGTTTAGGTGTGAAAGAGGACCATGCATAGCATAAATGTATCTATTTGAATGCATTGGAATGGTTCGTTTGGTCACACGAGATGCAAAATGATAGTTGCACCACTTTGCAACTTTCAACTACTTGTAATTGACAACTTTTTCCCCAAGTGAAAATTTGCTACCACGAGAAAAAAGTCTTCGAGATAGAAAAAAATAAGAGAGGTTATTTTAGATGGTCCCAAAAAGATCTTGTAGGATCAGCCAAGAAGTTTCTAATCTTCATAGTGTTTGAGTAATAGCATGCTGAATTTTGCAGCCATTTTGCACTTTGGACCCTTAAGGGATCAATCTAGTTGAATGTAGCTCGGAGCGATTTCGCATGTTTGGGTGTGAAAGAGGACCATTCCTAGCGTAAAAATACCCACCTAGATGCGTTGGAATGGTTTTTTTGGTCACACAAGATGCAAAATGAAAGTTGCACCACTTTGCAACTTTCAACTACTTGCATTTGACAAGTTTTTTCCCAAGTTAAAATTCGCCACCATGAGAAAGCACCTCTAAGATAGCAAAAACCAAGCGAGGTTACTATAGAGGGGCCCAACATGATCCCATAGGCTTAGATGAGAAATTTCCAAGTGTCTCGGTGTCTGAATACTAGCATGCTGAAGTTTGCAGCCATTTTGCACTTTGGACCCTTAAGGGATCGATCCAGTTGAACGTAGCTCAGATCAATTTCACGTGTTTGGGTGAGAAAGATGACCATTCCTAGCATAAAAATACTCATACAGATGCATTGGAATGGTTCATTTGGTCACACGAGATGTAGAATGAAAGTTGCACCACTTTGCAACTTTCAACTACTTGCATTTGTTAACTTTTTCCCCAAGTGAAAATTCGCGACCACGAGAAAATGCCTCCAAGATAGAAAAAAATGAGAGAGCTATTGTAGATGGACCCAACACAATTTTGTAGGATCAGACAAGAATTTTCTAAGCATCACTATGTCTGAGGAATAGCATGCTGAAGTTCGCAACCATTTTGCACTTTGGACCCTTAAGGAATCGATCTAGTTGAACGTAGCTCAGAGTGATTTCGCGTGTTTGGGTGCGAAAGAGGACCATGCCTAGCGTAAACATATCCACCTAAATGCATTGGAACAATTTATTTTTTCACAGGAGATGCAGAATGAAAGTTGCACCACTTTGCAACTTTCAACTACTTGCATTTGACAACTTTTTCTCCGAGTGAAAATTCGCCACCACGGGAAAATGCTTCGAAAATAGCAAAAAATGAGAGAGGTTATTGTATATGGGCTGAACATGATCTTGTAGGATTAGACAAAAAGTTTCTAAGCATCACAGTGTCCGAGTAATAGCATGCTGAAGGTTGCAGCCATTTTGCACTTTGGACCCTTAAGGGATTGATCTGGTTGAACGTAGCTAAGAGCGATTTCACGTATTTGGGTGAAAAAGAAGACCATTCATAGTGTAAACATACCCACCCAAATGTGTTGGAATGGTTCATTTGGTCACACGAGATGCAGAACAAAAGTTGCACCACTTTGCAACTTTCAACTACTTGCATTTGACAACTTTTTCCCCAAGTGAAAATTCGCCACCACAAGAAAACGCATCCGAGATAGCAAAAAATGAGAGAGCTTATTGTAGATGGGCCCAACACAATCTTGTGGGATCAGATGAGAAGTTTCTAAGCATCACGGTGTCCGACTAATAGCATGCTAAAGTTTGCAGCTATTTTGCACTTTGGACCCTTAAGGGATCGATTTGGTTAAACATAGCTCAGAGCGATTTCGCATGTTTAGGTGTGAAAGAGGACCATTCATAGCGTAAAAATACCCACCCGGATGCATTGGAATATTTTTTTTGCTCACACAAGATGCAGAATGAAAGTTGCACCACTTTGCAACTTTCAACTACTTGCATTTGACAACTTTTTCCCCAAGTGAAAATTCACCACCATAGGAAAATGCCTCCGAGATAGAAAAAACTAAGAGAGGCTATTTTAGAGGGGCCCAACATGATCTCATATGTTTAGAAAAAATATTTTTAATCACCATGGTTTATGAGTAATACCCTATCAAAGATTGTTTCCCTTTTGCACTTTGGACCCTTAAGGGATCGAGTCAGTTGAACCTATCTCAGAGCGATTGTGCTCTCTTTTCGATGGAATTAGGTGGGCAGCAGACTTAACTCCATTTTAGTTAAGTTTGGTTGGATTTTAAGTGGTCAAGAGAAATATGTTATGGGCTAACAAGTCTTGTCTAAGCCTCTATCTTAGTCCGATTGGCCAAAATCCCATATCGAGTGGCAAGGTTATCCTATTGTGAGTTTGGTGAATTGATGTCCAAGTGGGCATATTTGAGAGAATTTGTGTCATCTCTCCTATTTGGTTGATCCACTCTACATCATGGTTCTTGTTTGGAACAACCTCATTAGGTCCCCTTGTGGCATTGTAGATTGGTGCTTAGTAGTTGTTTGGTTTAATGTCATACCCTAAGGTATGTTAGAGATGACCTAGGTTGCATCGATTTCTATGAGGCATACGCTGCCCCTACCTTGTCAACCCTACGGATTTGGCAAGCTAGTGAGCTCACTAGCTTGCCAATTCGATAGGATTGACAAGGTAGGTGGTTCAGGAGCACCTTGGCACCTAGTTACAAATCTCCATGTTTGAAGGTCAGAATGAACCCTTGCATTAAAAATGTGTCAACAAGTGAGTTTGAAAGCCTAAAAGGCAACATGAAAGATTGTATCTTAATGAAATAATGGATTCATTAGTTTAGTTAGTACGAAAAGTGATACAGTTTTAAATTTGTGAGTTGCATAATGCAACAAATTTGTAATTGCAACGATTATGTGTTTTGAAAAGTTGGTTTCTTGGTGGTTAGGGGTATTGATCAGTTATAGGAGAATGATAAATTCTATGTAAATCTTGGAGAGGCTCGAGTTGTGGTTGTTGGATTGGAGGGAAAATAATAAAGCTTGGAAATTACCATAGTTGCCACGAGACTGGTACTGGTACTGGTACGAGAGACTGGTACGAGTACTAGTATGACATTTTTTGAAAATAGGAGATCGGGGTACTTGGAAGTGCCATTTTTTTTTTAATATAAAAATTTATAATATAAAGAAAATCTGAAAATATAATGACATTGAACATTCAAAACAATAGTAGTATTAAATTTTAAGAATGAACATTAACTTTAAAATTTAAATACACAAAATGTCAAAATGTCAAAATTCAAATCCAAATGTCATTGTCACATTGTGTCAAAGAGACAAAGAGTTCATACTTCATACTTCAAATTCCATAATCATATTTTTAACTTCGAAGTTCACATTTGACATTACATATTTGATTACATATTGAAATCAGAAATATTGATAGTTCGATTGGCTGATATGCAAACAAAAAACAAAAATCAGAAATCTATCTAATATCTCATATCATCTACACCACATCAATATCATCCATGTCAAGGTCCTTAGTTATGAGGCTCTCCAAATACTCATCACTCTCTAACTCAAGTTCCTCTACTGGTAGTAGAACTGGGGATAAATCAATAAGGCCATCTCATTCAACCACTTCATCCACTATTGCTACAACATCTCGATCAGGTGAAATTTGGTCCCATTTTGCTGAAGGACCCTCATTGTATGAAGGATCTACATGAGAGAGAAGGTGAAGTGAGCTATGAATGTACACTAGGTTCTCTTCTTTCTTTGACCCCAATCGGTTCCTCTTTAGTGAATGAATAAAACCATAAGTACTCCAATTTCTCTCACAAGATGAAGAGCTAGCCACTTGTGAGAGTAATCTTATAGAAAATGATTGCAATTTAGGTGTTTCACCTCCATGGTTCCACCACCACTCTATAGGGTCTTTATGTGCTCACATATCATATAAAGCTTCAATGGAAGAAAAGTCACCATGCCCACGTGAAAACTTATTCCATTAACTCCTCATAACTAATGCTTCCTCACCTCAGCCATATATCTTTTTATTGCAGCCCAAAACCCCTTCATTACCTCTCTATCCTCATATGGAGCCCTCTTATTGGTCTCTTGTATATTATTCCATTTAGGATTTAAGGCATAGGCAGCATAATGAAGAGGTGTGTTAAGTTTGTTCCATCTTCCATGTAACTTTTCTTCCATCAAAGGATATAGTGAAGGATCTTTTGTATCTATTATCTTCTTAATTCTTTCACACATGGAATCTATTTCTTCATAAATTCCACTCTGAACATGGCTTGTCTGAATCTACAAATTTGATCACCTTACATATGGGCTGAATAAAGTCCAGAACAAATCTAACATCAGCCCAAAAACGGTCATCAAGTATCAAACCTCTCACCTCAACTGTATCATTTGATGTAGATTTCCTCCAAGCTACCCATGCATCACTAATAAGCGTGGAACACAAAGCACCTTTCACTTCACAAAGATGGTGAAGAAGAATAAAATAAGAAGCAAACCTTGTATCAGCTGGTTTGAGAAGCTCCACCTTGGAAAATTTTCAATAAATAGCTTGTGTTTGGTGATGGTTGCATATAAACATTTGAATTTTTCTGCCCTTTTCTATGAGAGCTAAAACCCACTCAAACTTGCCAATATCTTTGAGTGCATTATTCAATGAATGCACACAACATGGTGTCCAAAATATATGTTTGTATTTCTTTTGCACTAGCATGCGTGCTCTTTTACAAATAGGGGCAGCATATGTAACAATTTGGACTACATGTGATGCCCCTACCTCCTCAATGCCATCACATAGTTGGTTAAAAAGATACTCTGCATTTTTTTCTTGCCCAAAACAATCTAATGCCTTCAAAAAATAAGGCCCTTTGCTGCATGTTACCATGATATTAAGTAGTGGACGGTTTCTAGCATCCGTCCACCCATCCATCACATTGTTGCATCCTTCTAAAGCCCACACTCTTTTCAATTGTGCAGTTTGTTTCTCTAATCAAAATTTTTCTCTATGAATTAGAGTAGTACGAAGCTTTTCATACATAGGTGGTCTATATCTAGTTGGTGCATTGTTGATTGCTTGGACCATCTCTGTATAGAAAGGTGATTGAGCAACATTAAATGGTATTCCATTGGCATAAAAAAAGTGTGCAATTGTTGCATTAATTGTTTCTCGGCCTTGCACATCAAATAATATGCCAATGGGGTTTGAGCTACCAGTGTGCAACCTCTTGTGAGACTAAGAACTGTCTATTGCTACATCTCTTGAAGACACATCCACCTCTACCTCTCTAATTTGAGTTTTATTTGCAGCAGTTGCCCCTGTTGCCCCTGTTGTTGAAGCGTGAGAGCTCATATTATAAACTTTACCATCATCCCTTTCTTTATCTCTCACAACCTCATATCGTTCCACCTCATTTATACAAGGATCAACACCTTTTCCAGGTATGTGAAGGAAATTATGCCTCACCCTCGTGTAAGTACCTTGCCATGACATTGGGCATAATTTGTGTGAGATTGTGGCTGTTCTAGCTGAACCCTTCAGCCCCTTACCATGATCAACATAATTCCACAATGGATACAAGGCTTGTTTGTTTCCCCCAATCGACATTCTTGATTCAAATTCATAAATTCTATAGAAAAAAAAAAAGAGTTAATATTCTTAAACCATAGATAATAATAGGACAATGATTAGGTCTCACATACAACATTCACAATGGTTTAGAGACAAAACAACATTATGATCCATTTATGGCATGAGAATAATAGACATAAGAACAATACATAGTTTTAGGGTAGAAGGAAAAGCATGAAAGAGGCAGGACAGTCCATACATGGACAATTAAAAGGATAGCTAGGTATGCAAAGTGAACTAGGGTAATGATAGTCATAACATGATACACAAAAAAGTCTGTGTATGGAGGGAAACACTATGGAGAAAGGGAATTGATCTTAAAAGGTTAAACACATAAGCTAAAGAGTGGTCCAATTTTGTGGGAGTTAAGGAAAGGTTTAGGCTTGATGCATCTAAAGGATCTTTCAAGAAATCCCCTTTTCACTTGAAGTTTTCTTATTTTTATTTGTTCCTTGGTTTTTGTTAGAGCAACCAGTAATGGAGAGCTAAAGCAATCACGGTATAATGGTTGATGTATTAAAGGACTGGATACTTATTGCATTTTCAATAGTAGTGTTTTGAAAGTACCCGCTAGCAATATTACAAGATAGAATGGCATGGAATTCATGAAATAGGTTGTATAGTTGAGAGATTACAAGATTTTTTCTTTTGAGATAATTGGTGTTAGGGAGCATTGTTAAAAAATGTAGCACAATATAGTGACATGACTATCATGGAAAATGGAGATGGCAGTTACCTTGGATTAGGATAATGACTGAAAGAATAGAGAAACTCAGAAATAAGAGAGACAATCATGAAGATAGTTGATAGTGGGCAGTCAAGTGACTAATGACAAAGACATATCACATTCATGAAGGTGGTTTTCATATCATGACAGTCATCCTTGCACATGATATTTGACTTCTGTTTGGTGCCTTGGCAAGGTTTGGTTTGATCTTTTAGTGCCTTAATTCATCAAATTGCTCCTACCGGGTTCTTGAAAAACCTTAAGGGTTTGGGGTTATTCTAATGGCATAACCATCATCCCATCTACTGTCATCAAATGTAACTCAATGGGATGATGAAGTTGAGTGTAGGGAATTTTATTTAGGAGTAGGAGGTGTGGAAGCATGATCCCTTGGCTTGAAAAATATGCATCAGTAAGGGCAATAAAATATTACTTTCTACAATTATATTAAACATTATTTCATTTGTATTAATAAATCCACATGTTTTTCCTTGAAGACAAATTTAAATGTAAACCATAAATCATTAAAACTAATTTTAAATGTAATATACACATTTAATTGAGGCATATATTAAGGAATATACACATTTGCATGTATTAATTTCTCATAATTTTAGTATATCAAAAAACACACTAAGTCAATGAAAAATATTACAATAGTGAGGGAAGAACATCTTGAAAATCTTCTGATTTTTCAATACTTGTAGCAATACATGCAGGGAAATAATCCTCCCATTTCCAGCACAAATCATGAAATATATTATACTTGAGAAGAAACAAAAGGGGTTGCTGCCCAGTTTCATTTTTCCATTCCACCTCAGCTAGCCCAGCTATTTGCATTCCAAAATGGTTCAAAACATGTACATCCCCTGCTCCCTATGAAACACATGGGTAGTAGCCTCTTTGTGGTTGTGTAGTATCATAGGAATTTGGTCCCAAAAAAACTTGCAAAATCCTCTCAATCTTAGACATGGACTCACATAAAAATCATTAAAAGAGAAATAACTAAATAATTTCAGTCATACAATTGACGATACCTACTATGACCTTCATGCATGCTAGATAAGGAGGTTGATTAAAGGTCCTATAATTGTGATGTGCCCCTTTGCTACTTTATCATCTCCCAATGACCCTACGTATAAATTTCAAATATATCACTGAGAGGCTTAACATAGAACATGTAGCATATAAGAATTTGATAAATCTATGATATGGAAAAGAAAGAGAAGATTGGCAACTAGATAATGCACCAACAACTGATGTTTCTCATACCAATGAACACTTGCACCACCAACCAATGTTATTTTCTTATATACTTTGACAAACTTCAGTATTATCTACAATCACAATCAGAAAAGGATCAATGACAGTAATAAATGCATATGACATCAAACAGTAATGGTGAAAAAGACTTATTGCAAGGTGTTGGTCTAAAAGAATGATCAATAACATGAATTTAAAAATTCAATGTGAATACTTACAAATCAATCAAGGGAAGCATTTTGGTCTTCTCTATTCTTTATTGTGTCGAGTATTGCCTCGTGTTCAGACTCACACACTTTCCACAAGTTCTTATTTGCAGGTCTGCCCTTATATTTAACCAAATGAATGTTGGTGGCGATGACAAGGTTTGAATACTAAAGAATTTTTTGATGCTTGTCGAATTCCTCAAACAACCAAACTACAACATTCTTAACTAGATACCTTCGAAGCCATGTTCCAGTAACAACCACTGAGCCTGTAGGATATTCTATGCTTTGTCCATCTATAACTCGGGACTCCGATTTCTTTTTGGCCTCGATACAATGAAAAAGGTAATAATATGTACCCTCTTCATTGTCTTCATCTACAATCACCGCATAAACATGCCCTACATTGATATGTTCATCTTGTTAGATTTATTTACTGAGTAACATAATAAAACTTGTAAGATATATTACCTAGTTCTAGTAGGTCCAATACATGATCAAAGTCAATGGATGATTGCATCTCCGTGATTTGTAGAGCCATCGGGAGCTAATAAGTGTCAAGTGGGGTTAGACTTCTTACAGACCATTAAGCAACCCACTCCGTTGACTCATAATCATTCGATGATTGAAGTGTACATGCATAACAAAAGCATGCCATATTCCTTGTATGGAGAGTCCATGCACCTGCATTGGAGATTCTAAAAGAGTGTAGCTCGCTCGATCCTGTTAGTGTACAACAATCCTCATATTTTGCAATGTTAGTATCATCTACTAAATGAAAAAATCTACTAACTAAAGAATTAACTTCACTACCTGGACCCATTGCACCATCGCATCACTAGACAATTGATCTTGCATCTGTCAACTTTACACTATTTGTGTACTTTAACTCTTCTCGTGCTAGGGCTCTTTTGATACATGCACCTGCTCCATCATGCCCCCCCTTTCCATGCTCAGTCTCTGAGAAGTTCCACATATGCTGAACATCAATAATCCTATGCATCCTACTCAACCAGTCAAACATTCTAACATTCTTGAATTGTGATGTACAATTATCTAATCATATGACATGTTGACTAAATGACATGCCCTTTCTAGCCAAATCAACATAGAACATATGAAAGCAACCTTGAACAAACTCTATAGAATGTGTGTGATCATCACTGATGTAAAAGTGATACTCCCTCAATACTTTCCTATTTTCCTTTGTACTATCATTTGCATGAATGAATGCTATATGCACAGATATAGCAACCTGCACGAAGTTGTAGTACTGTGATTGCACCTCGTTCTGTGGTTGTAGTGTTTAGTTCTTAGCGAAGTTGACAACTGAAATGATATGACGAAGTGGAAATGTGTCCTTGCATAAATTGAACTGTGATTCAAACCATTGTGCTCTTTGTGTGTATGTGTTGCATAATCATAGACCATCTAATCATGAAAAATTCCCATAAATTGATACACTAGAATCTTATCACTGACCAATTCAAACTTCTCTGCTTCTTTCCCATCTTTTAGACTGTATGCCACTGTCTTATATTTTCCAAATTCCACAATTTTGTCTCCAATTGTGTGTGTACTAGCCATGTGTTGGAAAATTGGAAAATGTTGCATGCCACCACAATGATCACATGTGCCATCCAAACATGATTTTTTGTAAAAAATTTGACCATCCTCTCTTTCTAATAAAATGGAAGACAAAAATTTCCTTGACGATTTAGGTTGAGGCATTATGTTACATTCCTGCAAAACATTAGTAGTATGCATATCTACACATATACATCAATAAACATCATAATGGTTAGAAAACTCAATATGAACCCTACAACAACAAGTAGTGCGTATGTGATTTATTTTGACATAAAAAGGCTTTAGCATTTCAAAATACCTTTAAAATATTTTAATTTGAGGAAACTTCTGTACAAAATCAACAAAAAAATGGATTTGAGTGGTATCCAAATAATGCATTGGATGTGGCTTATAGTTTTTACTACCAATTCTCCTTCTTACAAAATATCTTTGATTAGGAGAGGTCCTTGTGTTATCCTTCCAATAATTCACAATTAAAGATCTCAAGCCTTGAGCAATTCTTGTGTCTTTACATGGCACTCTACCCAAAAATACCCATAACTCATTGCTAATTGGATCCTCCACTCTTTCACTCCTTCCTTTGGCTCTCATTAGAGATGATCTACTTATTTTAAAAGACTTACTTGCCTTTGTAAGGTTCACCTTGTTCCTTGTTTGAATACTTAACAGTGTTGTTGTCATCACACGTCATGTGGCACAACTATCCTTCATGCGTGAGGTGGAACCCACACTCTCGTATGCACTCATCAAGTTCTTTACAATGGAATTTTCACTTGAGTCATTCAAAACTCTTAGCCCAAGAGCCTTCATGGTGTGCCTAAATTTGAGTTGCCTCATCATTTCAACAAATAGTTGGCATCTTCCACCCTCACTTAGCTTCGCAAAAAATAAACTCCATATCCTTTGTGCATATCTTTGACATGTACATTTTGGAATCTTATTAGGCATCCATTTCAAAACATTGGAATCAATATCAATCAAAAATGTAGGTTTTCTATGCAAAACTCTAGGAGGAGTTCTCAAATGTAAATTTGTGTCAATATTGGGAAAGTCAACAACATCAGGGATAGATCGTGTACCTTCAATTGGAGGTGCAATTGATGACATACCTTGATATTGACATGTAAATGATGTTGTACCTCCAACTTGAGATGTCGTTTGTGGAGTGCCTTCAAATAAAGATGTGTTTGCTGATGTACTTTCAAAATGCAATGTTTTTGATGGTGTGTCTTCAATTGGAGATGTGATTTTTGATGTACCTGGAAAACCACATGTTGTTATCAATGTGTCTTCAATTGGAGATGTACATTGAGCTTCACCTATGGTTGATGATGTGCCCCCAACTTCTGTACCCATTCTTGTCCTTCCATGAACTTTCCTCATTCATGCCCTTTGTTTTTCCAATTTGACATCTCTCTTAGATTGTGTGGGATTTTGTGGTTGTATGGGCTACAATTCCTTTGCTTCATGAGCTACATTTTTTGATTCTCTTCTCGTTTCATTTTTAGCTGCATGTTATTCTAGTGTTAGAGGCTTTAGTCATTTCCTCAGCATGACCTTCAATGCTACATGTTCACAAACACACATAGAACAAAAGTAAGTAATGAATTTTAAAAAAATATTGATATCGCTGATTACGTTGCATTAAATATGAAACACACCAAGGCATTTTATGAAAGAAGGTAGCGAGTTGTTTGGAATTATCGAACATGTCTATGCTACAGAATATTTTTCATACATGATGGAGTTAGATGTCTGTAGGGTTAGATATTAGAGTAGGGATTTTGAGTGTGTTTGAAGAGTTGGAAAAGTACCTAGAGGTTGATGCAGTACATGCAGGGATCCACAATGAACTTGTTCAAAGATTTAGAGGGAGGCTCTCAATAGACTTACACACAACTTTCTCACTTAACTTACCAAGAAACACCATTTTTGATGCAGAGAGGGCTAGAAACCATTCAATACAACAAATCAATGAGAATCAATCAGATTCCAAAGAAAAACTAGATCTTCAACTAAAAATCCCAACTTCTACCAAGCTTTCCCTTGTAGCATAGGTAACCCAGTTCAAGGGCCTTTTCACAAAGATTTTCCAAAACACTTGAAAAAATTGAGGATGATTAAGATACCCATTTCCAAGTTATAAAACATAGGTAAACCCCAGCATCAACTCCTTTGGACCAACATTGACTTTCAATAGACCCACCTTGGAAAAGGCTATTCAATTGGCCTAATTTACAAAGAGAGTACCTTTTAAACACTACATATTCACTCAAAATCATCAAACAAAAGTATTTTATGTGTCAAAACCTCCAATTTCCTGATTTGTTTCCAAGTCCAAGACCTCTAGATCCCCAATACACCAAACCCTCAATTTCAAGCAAAATACTTGGGGTTTTAATGAAACTTCTATCTCCCGGACCTGCCATACCCATAAAAGGCACCAAAAACACTTACCAAGCCATGCACATGGTGAATAATACATTACATGGAAATTCCTTCCTACATTTTGTCAAAACACCACTTGAATCCCTAATTTTTACCATGAAAAGACCCTACTACAGTCCTAGAACATCATCCCAAACACCCAACCCTTACCCCATAACATTCTAAATAGGTTAGCCATGTATTTTAAAAGTTAGATGACCCATTCCACAAGTTACAGTAGGCAGAAAAAGTGTAATGGGTCGAATTACATAATGAAACCCCTCAATCCAAGAACACTATGAAAGTAGTTAGCAATAGTAAAAACAATATAAATTTTGCTATACAAAGAGTTAGAACCTCTAAATAGATGAAAATGAAAGCTAATTCATTAATCTACAACATCCAACCAGTTTCATATCATCTTAGAGTCTGTAGAGGTTGTACAACAACAAGAAAAGTGAGAGAAACCAGTAAATTTCTAGAAAATAATGTTCTTCTTGATAAAAACTGGGGTACAAATCAACCAACAACCTCTCCTTCGAGGCATTGAAGGTTATGAAACATATTTTTATTTCATTCCAACTCCCTTGAGCTCTACAACTTTTGCATCTTTTAACAAATTTTTTGATCACATTTAGCCAAATTGCAAGCTATGACACAACTGAACTCCCTTAGCTCCAAATACATTATGAAATGGTATAATTGACCTTACTAAACACAATATACTCAACATTAACTAAAATCCTATCATTTGACCATGCTCACTAAAGATGACATTTTTGACAAAATTGAGCTTACAAGGTGCTCCTGCACCAGAGGCCTGGAACGTTGATTTTGAAGTTGTGGACCTTTTGACTAGGATTATTGAACTTGAACTTTATAAAGGTTATGATGAAAAATTCATGGATTAGAGTTTCTAGTAATATTGAGTTTATTTCATTATGTTAGGAGTGACTATTGTATGAATACAATATTTTGAGCAATAGACTTACATATGGTGGGTTTTGTTAAAATCTTCCAAAGGTTTAGAATGGTAGTCATCTTGAAAAGCATAGCTTGCTATTAATGGATGATCTTTGTTTTGTTTTAAATGTGAATTGGTCAGTTCACCATTGAGTTGAGGTTTTTGAGATTGAATATTTTTTGAAATTGATCTAATTAAATGATTGTTGAAGGTTTTGTCTCCCTGCTCTGCATCACTAACCTAGGGTATAAGTTGTTGCCACCTAAATGAAAACTAGAGACTCTTGTGTTTATTTTTCTCAAAACCAAATTTTTGATTGTCATTGAAGTCATGAAGAATATGAATTCAAAGAAAGGTTTGTGATTCTATATCTTATAATTATTCACTATTTCTCTAGCAATGAGGTAATGAAGAAAGACAATAAGCATTCTCAATTGCACAAAATTTCCCATTTTTTTATTTATTAGAAAGGTAAATGGTATGAATGAATGTCAACTTGCATTAATTACTATGTCAACTCACTTGAATTTATCTAAGCACATGTTCAATGAAGGTGAATTTTTTATGGAACAAAAAATTAATGGACACATGCATTAACATTGATGAAAGCTATTAGGTTTTCCAAATTAGTTGAAAAAGAATGAAATATAGTGAATTCCACTAGCCATGCTAGAAATGGACTACTATAAGCAATGCAAATAGAATTCATAAATAAATTTATGTTATGTAAATGTCATTTTTTAAATTTTTTTGTTCTTCAAACTCATAAAAATTGAACTTTTAAATGCAAATTGAACTTCATGATAATGTGGGCTTGAATCATGAGGTCAAGCCTTATTTTACCGTTTAAAGGTAAAACACATTTGGCGCTTGCCAAATTTGGAGAGTGCCAAATATGTTGTTTTGAAAAGGAGAGACCTAAGAGAGAGGGAGAAAGACAAAGTGGGAGAGAGATAAAGGGAGTGAGAGAGGGAGGGAGAGAGTGGGAGAGAGAGAGAGAGAGGGGGTAGGAGGGAGAGACTTGAGAGAGAGAGAGAGGGAGAGGGAGAGGGTGGGAGGGAGAGAGGTGGGATGGAGACACCAGAGAAGGAGAGGGAGTCAAAGTGGAGAGAGGGTGGGAAGGAGAGACCTAATAAAGTAGGGTGGGAGGTAAGTGAAGCCTAACAGGGAGGGATTGTGAGAGAGGGCATTCGAGTGACACTGATTAGTGTAGGTAGCATGGGAGGGAGCGAGACCCAAGAGAGACAGACTTGAGAGGGAAATAATTTATTCAGTTATATGATGGGGGGGAAGACCTAAGAGAGGGAGTGGGAGAGAGATAGAGGGAGTGATAGAGAGAGAGGGAGGGAGTGCGAGAGAGAGAGAGGGGGTAGGAGGGAGAGACTTGAGAGAGAGAGAGGGGGGGAGGGAGAGGGCATGGGAGGGAGAAACCTAAGAGAGAGAGAGGGTGGGAGGGAGAAACCTGAGAGAAGGAGAGGGAGTCAAAGTGGGAGAGAGGGGGTGGGAAGGAGAGACCTAAGAAAGTAGGGTGGGAGGTAAGTGAGGCCTGATAGAGAGGGAGTCAAAGTAGGAGAGAGGAGGTGGGAAGGAGAGACCTAAGAAAGTAGGGTGGGAGTTAAGTGAGGCCTAACAAAGAGGGATTGTGAGAGAGGTAATTAGAGTTACAATTATTAGTGTAGGTAGCATGGGAGGGAGTGAGACCCAAGAGAGACATACTTGAGAGGGAAATAATTTATTCAGTTATACGGTGGGGGGGGGGGAAGACCCGAGAGAGGGAGCGGGACCCTTAAACTGTGAACCCTATACCATTCCCTTAAACCTTAATCCACCAACCCCCATACCCTCTTAATTCCCCAACCCTCAACCCTTAAACCATAATCCCTCAACCCCTATACCCTCTTAATACGTCAACCCTCAACCCTCAACCCTTAAGCCCTAATCCCTCAACCCCTATACCCTCTTAATCCCTCAAACCTCAACCCTTAATCCTTAAACCCTAATCCCTCAACCCCCATACCCTCTTAATACCTCAAGCCTCAACCCTTAACCTTTAACCCTCAACCCTTAAACCCTAAACCCTCAACCCCTATACCCTATCAACCCTCAACCCTTAACCCTTAAATCCTAATTCCTCAACCCCTCTACAATATTAATCTCTCAACCCTTAACCCTTAACCCTCAAACCTTAAACCCTAATCCCTCAACCCCTATACCCTCTTAATCCCTCAACCCTCAACCCTCAACCCTTAACCCTTAACACTAATCCCTCAAACCCCATACCTTCTTAATCCCTCAACCCTCAACACTTAAACCCTAATCCCTCAACCCCTATACCCTCTTAATCCCTCAACCCCTCAACCCTAAACCCTTAAACCCTAATTCCTCAACCCCTCTATAATATTAATCCCTCAACCCTTAACCCTTAACCCTTAACCCTTAAAACCTAATCCCTCAACCCCTATACCCTATCAACCCTCAATCCTTAACCCTTAAACCCTAATCCGTCAACCCCTCAACCCTTAACCCTTAAATCCTAATCCATCAACCCCCATGCCCTCTTAATCCCTTAACCCTCAACCCTCAACCCTTAAACCCTAATCCCTCAACCCCTCTACAATATTAATCCCTCAACCCTTAACTCTTAACCCTCATCCATTAAACCCTAATCCCTCAACCCCTCAACCCTCAACCCTTAAACCCTAATCAGTCAACCCCTCTATAATC